>OZ034966.1:48820818-48993318 GCA_964030785.1 Siderastrea siderea | reverse complement strand
CCTCAACTCGGCCATATCACAGCCTTCGTATCATATAGTCAGCGCATATCAGAGCCAGTGGAAGCTGATGAAAGTATCTGCTTCGAAAAGTATGAAATTATCCGTCGCCAGGTTCTCTTCTGTTCTGTACATGTATAGCGATTTACACTAGTAGTCAGAGATATTAAATCCTTAATCGGGATTCGTTAAATACACACAGACATTATTCCTGAAGTTGCATTCATGTGTCGTCAGTACCAAATGAAAACCGTACCTTGCTCAACGACGTTGATCTCTCCCTAGCTCTTTAACCCACTAACATTGGTAACGTTACCTTACATATAGGGGCGCCTGACATATAGGGGCGCCTGACATATAGGGGCGCCTGACATATAGGGGCGAGTTCATGTATACCTTCATATACGCAATAGCGCGCGATGCAGTAAGGTTTATATACTTTTTCCTGCACCGCACACGCTGCTAATGATCTTTCTCGGTCAACTATCGTAAACATTTAGGCGCTATACGACCTGTACATATTAAAAGTGCTAGAAAGAAAATAATAATTCGTTTGTTTACTGAGAAGTGATAATTTGGAAGTGACTTGTAATCTCTATTTTCTTTATCCTACAAACGTTATCTAGCAGTATTAAATTAAGCGTCTTTATATCAGGTTTATGGAGGGTTGACTTACATTTAATGGCGTGTTTTAAAATTTGCAAGCTTTCCTGTACAAGCCTTACATATAGGGGCGAGTTCACACAAACCTCTTGTTATGCGACAGCGCGATATGTCACGCAAGGTTACCTTTCAGTTATGAAGGGCAAGTTCACGCATCGCGCATAGTACACTTACGCAATAGAGCGTGATGTCCCGCGAGGTTACCTTACATATAGGGGCGTCTTACAAATGGGGGCGAGTTCATGCATACCTCCAGGTATGCAATAGCGCGAGATGTCACGCAAGGTTACCTTTCACATAGGGGCGTCTTGCATGATGTTAAAAGGTGACAGGCCTGACACGACTCCTGCGTGTTTCGTGATGTTGTATATAATTAGTTTGACCTTTATAGTTTTGCTCTAACGAGTATATCTTTTAGAGATCTGCCTCTTTTGTAAGAGATAATGGGTGGTTCCCGAAAAACCTCTCGAAGCAGGGGTTGTTTCTCAATGATATGCCACTTGCTCATTAAAACCTTTTTGAGATTTGGCACTGATGGGTTGTATTGCGTGACGAAAGGCAGTATGTTTTTTCGCACCTTCTGTTTTTCCTGTAGCGCGTATTTTCTCTCTTCGAATTTGACTTCTATTAGTGTCTTTTCAACTACGTTTTTTGGATAGCCTCTATCGCTTAATCGCGACTTGAAATTATTAATGTTTTCTTCAAAAAGTGCTTTTGAAGAGTTAGTTCTAAGTAGTCTGAGGGCTTCCCCTTTGATGAAGCCCTTTGTCACACCGGGGGCGTGGCAAGAAGAGAAATGCGTGTACCGAAAAGTTTCAGTAGGTTTAAAATGTGTGCGAATGTCTAGAATTGACTCTTCGTAGAATCTTTCGCCTTTAAATACTGTAGTGTCTAGGAAGTTTGTATCTCTCTCTGATATGTCAGCCGTGAATTTAATGGTAGTATGTTGCCTGTTGGCTTCTGAGATAAAGAGATCAATCTCTTCTTTTGTCGAATCCCACAAAGAAAATATATCATCGATATATCTTTTCCACTCTAGTGGTTTCGTTTTGCTCTTGTTGATGATTTCGGTTTCAACTGCGGACATAAAGATATTGGCAAAAGCAACTGCCATTTTAGTGCCCATCGCAGTGCCGTGAGTCTGAAGGTAGTCACTTCCACAAAATTGGAAGGAGTTCTCCTTTAAGTATAAGTCTTAGCATTTTCCTGAGCGCATTGGTTGGTATCGGAGTTTCTCGTTGGTAGAATGTTTCGTATGCCTTGCATACAGTTTCTATACCTTCTTCTTGCGGGATGTTGGTGTACAGACTGGTAACGTCTAGTGATACCATAATTGCGTTTTGTGGGACTTTCGTCTTTTCTACGAAATTGATGAAGTCTTTTGTATCCTTGAGATACGATTTTTGTGATTTTGCTATTGGCTGGAGGATGTAGTCTACAAATGATGATATTCGTTCTGTTGGACCATCACAACCTGATATTATGGGTCTACCTACAGGTGTAGGTTTGTGAATCTTAGTAAGTGTGTAAAAAACTGGTATGCGCGGTGGGTCTGGCGTTTGACAGGTGCCCAATATGTAAGGTAACCTCGCGTGACATCGCCCGCTATTGTGTAAATGAAAGTATGTGTTAATTCGCCCTTATATGTCAGGCGCCCCTATTTGTAAGGCAATCTCGCGAGACATCGCGCGCTTGAACTCGCCCCTATATGTAAGACGCCCCTATATGTAAGGTAACCTCGCGTGACATCGTGTGCGTGAACTCACCCCTATATGTAAGACGCCCCTATAGGTAAGGTAACCTTGTGTGACATCGCGTGCGTGAACTCGCCCCTATATGTAAAACGCCCTTATATGTAAAACGCCCCTATATGTAAGGTAACCTTGTGTGACATTGCGTGCGTGAACTCGCCCCTATATGTAAGACGCCCCTATATGTAAGGTAACCTTGTGTGACATCGCGTGCGTGAACTCGCCCCTATATGTAAGACGCCCCTATATGTAAGGTAACCTTGTGTGACATCGCGTGCGTGAACTCGCCCCTATATGTAAGACGCCCCTATATGTAAGGTAACCTCGCGTGACATCGCGTGCGTGAACTCGCCCCTATATGTAAGACGCCCCTATATGTAAGGTAACCTTGTGTGACATTGCGTGCGTGAACTCGCCCCTATATGTAAGACGCCCCTATATGTAAGGTAACCTTGTGTGACATCGCGTGCGTGAACTCGCCCCTATATGTAAGACGCCCCTATATGTAAGGTAACCTTGTGTGACATCGCGTGCGTGAACTCGCCCCTATATGTAAGACGCCCCTATATGTAAGGTAACCTCGCGTGACATCGCGTGCGTGAACTCGCCCCTATATGTAAGACACCCCTATATGTAAGGTAACCTCGCGTGACATCGCGTGCGTGAACTCGTCCCTATATGTAAGACGCCCCTATATGTAAGGTAACCTCGCGTGACATCGCGCGCGTGAACTCGCCCCTATATGTAAGACGCCCCGATATGTAAGGTAACCTCGCGTGACATCGCGCGCTATTGCGTAAATGAAGGTATGCGCGAACTCGCCCCTATATGTCAGGCGCCCCTATATGTAAGGTAACGTTACCAACTTTAACCCGCTTGTGATTATCTCCACTAAGGCCCTGGTGGCAGCTATGAACAACTACTCAATTGTCTGCAACAATTTGGACAGAAATGGACATAGGAAGTTGTCAGGGACTTCCAATTCTGTGCTAATATGTGCAAGACAATGGTCACCGTTAAACCGTTCAATTGTTAGAACTCACTGAACCGACAAAACAATGCGCAGAGTCTACCGAAACAGTACTACATATCGGCCTTTTGTCCTTCCTGCTGCTGGGGTTGAAAGATGTCATAACAAGAGAGCCCCATGGGCATTTAAACCGGCCGTTCTGACCCTCCCCACCCCTAGGTTTAACAAATGTTAGCGCGACCCTGTATTTATACGAACCGGCGTAACGAAAAGTGTGACTGTGTGACACAATATTTTGACTATAGCGTTACTGGATGACGTAATGTTTAAACTCTGATGACTCAGCTTATCTTTCTTATCGCTTTTAATTCTGCTGAAAAACGCAAATTCAACTCAAACGTTGAATGTCGGTATAAATTCGCCCACAACTGAGAATGCTTACACAGGGACGACGAAATATTTACTGAACATTAATATATGAAATTCATATATTTGAACTGCGGATAAAGATAGGTATGTGAAGATCATCGCAGTGAAGGTGTTTCAACCTAAGTGGTTGAAAAGAAGAAACCTGAAAAAATTCAGGCTTGAACGGGAATCGAACCCATGACCTCTGCGATACCAGTGCAGCGCTCTAACCAACTGAGCTATCAAGCCAACTGGGAGCTGGTCAATTGAGAGTTCGTATTTATCCCGTGGATGAAGAATAAATGAACATTAATATATGAATTTAGGTTGAAACACCTTCACTGCGATGATCTTCACATAATTCTATCTTTATCCGCAGTTCAAATATATGAATTTCATAAATTAATGTTCATTTATTCTCCATCTACGGGATAAATACGAACTCAATTGACCAGCTCCCAGTTGGCTTGATAGCTCAGTTGGTTAGAGCACTGCACTGGTATCGCAGAGGTCATGGGTTCGATTCCCGTTCAAGCCTGAATTTTTTCAGGTTTCTTCTTTTCAACCACTTAGGTTGAAACACCTTCACTGCAATGATCTTCACATAATTCGAAATATTTACTGTTGTGCCTAGACCGTGAATACAAACAGTGAACATAACTGTAGAATCAAAATATAACGCTTGATAAACACGAGCTCGAGCAGATCGTCAGAGTCTGGGGCACGTTAAGGCATATCTCATGACGTAATGTTTAAATCCGGGAATCCCGTTGCAAAAGTAAAGACGTTGACTCGGAATTCGTAACGAAAACGGCTACGTACCAGACTAAGCACTTACAAAATTACCTCAGACCCAACTAACACAACAGCGAACACCACACCCAAAACCACGGCGCATCGCTCGATAATATTCAGTTATTTTCTGTTTTTCAATGCAAAAGACCCGTAACAGCTACTTTATTAATTGATCTCCTTATTAATGACCGATTCCTTCGTCTTTATGCAATTAGAATCAACTTCTCGCCTCAAATAAACACCCACCTCTCTCCACTTCTCAAGAACTATGATGGATCGATGGTGCAATCCACTAATTGCATCATCAGAATAGTGCCAATCCCTTGTCTTCTTAAGCCACCGTTCCCTACCGCGCTAATAAGCTGCAGACTGTCGCAGCTGTCGTTTCTCTCCGCTGCGAAATACAGGTTACCCAATGGGAAAACTTACAATCCACTTCGGAAACCGTCCCCCCCCCCCTCCATAAAACGTCAAGGGAAACTGCCTCTCACGCAGCACAATATTACACCGCTGCTAGACAAAACGCAACTTTCAAAGCAAATCACATTCATAGAAGCGTGATATGCTCCTCACATTCACAAATCCTTCCACTCCCACATTTTTACGTCCATCAAAATGTCAATCCCCATAACAAAACTCCTGAGCTAGAAACATTTTCACCATAACCACTTACTAGACAACACAGCCAATTTCGCATTCAATCCTATTAGTTGCTTTACTCAGTTGCGCATGCGTCATACAAGACAAATACAGAAATCCCAAAATTAACGACCCTTTGCGGTTCGTATGTTAAATACTGCAAATTAAAAGACAAGAACACACATAGGTAACATTCAGCAGACTAATATGCGCATGCGTCTTATTTAAGACAGTACCGCTCTTGAGTACCCCTTCCACAAGCTTTACAGCACTTTGTTCGTATGTTAAGCCAACTGACCAAAAAAAACAGAAACAGAAAAAAAAACCCGGCCCAATTCAGTTATAAACCGGCGGTCAATCATCGACCAATCAGAGCAGCGTGCGTTGACTTTCCTTTTTATTGAGTAGCAGATGCGCGTCATTGAAAAAAAGCTACTTTCCCGCCGTTTTATTTAGTTTCTAAGTCGTATGCTTGTTGATATATGTTTAGCCTCGGGCGTACAAACAAACTCATAGACCCAGCACGGTGCAAGAGGGGTAGAATTATGCCTCTCCACCCCTACCTCCCTTGGGTTGTTGTTGTGTTATAACATTATGAGAAGCTATAACCGTTGGGCAAGCTGGCCAACTTCTAAGATCTAATCCAAAAGTTCAAAAGTAAAGAAAATGTTTACAAGCTAGACATATAAAATATGATAAAATTTTGCACAATTTTGCCACCTCAAAATATGCAAAACTCCTATTTTGATTAAATCATGTCTTGTCCTCATGCTACTAAGCAAACCATAATATCGCATAGTTATATAGTGATTGGACGCTAAAATCCCTTGAAAAAACAACAACAACAAAAAACAAACAAACAAAAACAAACCGGACAAAGGCTTTACGTGGTAGGGGATCACATCAAAACAATAGAATGGTTCACACGTAAGCACATAGTATATAAACACGAGACTATACTTCAGTAAACTCTTCCTTGTGTTTAGTCTTCACTAATAAATGTTTTCACGGTAATCAACTAGAATAACTTGTCCTCCGATGTCCTATTTGAAACGCACGAAAAGCACTTTTGCTCCGAATCAACTGACGTCAATGAAAACCGAAAATATGTTACAAATTGGTTTGGCACGTGAAGAAAATTTACGCGCAAGCGACTTGACAAAAATAAATTGCATACAGTACAATACAAAAACAAAACGGTCCTAATAACCAAGTGTTTGTCAGCTATAATCAGTATTTATTTTGTCCAGTATAACTAAATACGTCTACTTTGCATGCGATTCTTTGTTGAATTTGCCATGATCATGAGATGTCCCTGTGGAATTTAATTACTGGAAGCCAATAGAGAACTCCGAAGAAGGCGTAAGTGTTGACCACGGTAATGATTGTTATTCAGTAAGGCTACCCGAATGTTTAAGCCCTTATTGCAAGCTACTGGTAACAGTCAAACAGCCTTCCAAGCAATAAGACATCATGCGGACAACGGTGAGTTCAAATGATGATTACTATGTGTCTCTGCGGCACTTGGCGATTTCTTAAGCGGAAGTTCAAACATTTAGTTTGGCCCCTGAAAAAGCTGCCATTTTGTAATGAATGAACTTTCATTGGTGGCAACTTAATACTATTTCTTAGATTCTAGGCCATTTAAAAATGCCTGCGAAAGGATTTCGTCTTTTGTCCGACTTCAAAACTTCTACGCTTTGTTTTATGACCGGTACCACCATTAATATGTGTCAGCTGTAACTGATAGCTCGTTGAAAGCCTAGTACATAAGTCAACTTGCCTTGTAGGAGATTTAAAGTAGAAGTTGTTGGAAAACGTCCATTATAATTGAATTTCAATTGAGGTATCACTAAAGCACTGATTAGTTTTCCCGCTCTCAATTTCAATGCGTGATAGCGGAGGTCCTTTGCGGCCGAAAGCCGCAGAACGGAGCCCCATACTTATAGAAAATAAGAATAAGAAAAATAAGAAAAGCATTTTAAAAGTACAGTTTAAAGCCCGCGAAAAAATAAAGCTGTTTTTAGAAATACCTTTCGAGCTTGGATTAATATGGTAAACCAAAGCAGATCTCCCAGAAATAATGGGGGACAACTGGAAACATTTTCGGGCTTTTTGTGAAACATTTTTTATAAAGAAAAACGCGATCGAAAAAGTCCCCGAAATAGTTTTGGGCACGAAGCGAAAGACAAACAACAACCTATTCTTTAGGAGCTCCGCTTTTAGGCTATAGCCTTTGGATACGTTAGCTTAATCCTGTCGGTGTTGCTCCCTAAAATTGAGGAAAACAGAATTAAATTTATCAAAAGAAAAATAATTCCACAATGATGTGTAGCTAAATTCTCTTGAGTCTGCATTACAGGTGGCAAACCTAGAGGTGATGGCGATCAGTGACCTTCACAATCACAACTATTTATAGTTTTTTGTAAAGTTGTGGAACTAATTCATAAAAACACTTATAGCTTGCAGGTTATACGAAGTTGGGCGCTTACGAAAAACAAATATTGCTGAAGTCTCCACCAAACTTTTTTTTACTTAATCTCGGAACTCATCGTTACGTTTCAAAATTTAAAGTGGTCGAAACTTGTCCATCAGCGCGCAGTTAGTAAAGCAATAATGATGCATAGCATTGTAAATAACACTGCTCCAGAATATCTGACTTCCCGTTTTGTTCGTCGCTGTGATTTAACTAGTTAGAACCTTAGAGAGAATGAATACAAGCTTGCTGTTCCGCAACCCCGTACTGAATTTTACAAAAGAAGTCTTTCTTACAGCGGTAGTGTGTTATGGAACGGCTTGCCTCTGGAGGTGCGGCAATAGACATCCCCTGGTATATTTAAGGGAAAATTAAGAGACATAAATTTCGATTGACAAATAATCTAATTAGCGATATTCTGTTTTTACACACGGCCTCCTTGAAAAGCAGGTGTTTTCTTTTCATCTTTATTATTTTAGTTTCTTTTATCTTAGTTTTCAGATTAGTTAGGAAGTTAGTTTTTTCTATACTTCAATGTAAATGTATACCTGAAGGAAATACCGTGTTTAAATAAAGTTACCTTACCTTACCTTACCTTGCGTATGCAATAACAAGGACACCGATTGAAAATTACAAGAGTAAAAACAAAATTAATTGATCCCCGGGTGTTAATTAAAACGCGCGGCGAGAAACAAAACCATCTTTCTTTGTCTGTTTGCAATCAGTACAAATAGTTCTCAATCCCCAGAGTAGAAGCTGAGCCTTGAAAGTGAAGTTACCAACTTCCATGAGATTGCGCTAAAACAAAACTATCAAAAGCTGCTTCTAAAAAGTACTTCGAGACGAGGATTTTTTTTCAATTTGGTTGTAACGTCGATGTGTTGCTCCTATGAATAAAACATCAAGTCGGGTTAAACCGAAATGTCCCTGTGCAAATTTATGAAATAAAGGGTTTCGTTTTTGAAAGATTTTGTTGTCGTCGCTGCCAAGTGGCAGAGGAAACTTTGCAACGTTTTTTTTATTCTTCCACAATTTCAGTTTTAGTGTTTGCAACCCATCCTCGCAAGTTTAGAGTTCCAATCAATGCCATAATTTTTTGTCGCTATTGTGTATTAGCATATTTATTTGTTTCAATAGTTGCCTCAAAAGCCGAACCGTATTGAGTATTGCTGTCATTAAAAAGAGGATTGAACTGTTCGTAAATGAAAACAATTGTATTCATCGCATGTCAGAAACTAAACTCCAAAAATATGAAATATGTTTTCGTTTAACTCTCGTTCCTTTGACGTATGTCAGCCTACATTAAAAGTACAGCAGGCGTTTGTTGAATTTTCTAACGGTAGTAGTCTTATCACAAATAGCAGAAAAATCGCCTGTTCATTTGATTCGTTAGTAAAACGACAGTTACTACATTAATTGTTACGAGATAAACATGCCTTTCTTAAAAACTCGCACTTTTGAAGTAACTTCTATCAGCTTCAGCTTTTTCTTCTCAGTTCTGCGTAAGAAATGTGTCAAAAAGCAATTTAAACAGCAATTTCCATCTTTCTATGCACCACTTTAAAATTTCTCTTCTTGATTCGCCTATTGAAGAATTATTATTTTTTGTCTTTAGGAGAGTTCTTTTGGAAGGGAAGATGTTGTAGGTAAAAGTAACATTTCAGAATTTTTGTGGTGTTCAAGCTACAAATCAACAAATGACAAAATGCAAATCGCAAAAACAGTCAACCTTAAGGTACATTAAAATAAAATAAAAAACTACTAAATAAAGAATCCAGGGTTAGATTGGGGATAAGCCATACTATCACAGACCAAAATGAAAATAGTTACTAAAGAGATACGGTAATTTTAGCTATTTTCATCTCAAAAAACTTATTACCGCTTAAAATGGCACCTATTTCCACGGAAACGTTCCACTCGAATGCAAACTTTAAGAAGTGCACTATTTGTACATTGTATATATAAAGGAGATGTGTATTGATAAGACGCTATCAAACAATTATGAGGATTGCATTTGTGTTTTTCACAAGCTACATAGACAATCATTGTTAGCCTTACAGAATAAATAGTGGTATCAAAAATACAATTTAAAATAACTCTGCGTCTCATAGAGAAAGGTAATCACATTTTGAAGTGGTTATTCTTAAGAAGGTCGCAACCCTCGATGGAATGATGGTAAAATCAAAGTAATTTTTGAAAGCAAAAACCCTGAAAAGATGCATGTACGGTGTAGTACCATGTTCAGCGTCCCCTTCCTTCTAAAAGTCGAAACTTGATTCACTGAATGCATGTGCCCCTAAATGTCCAGTAATACGGGCGACATTTTCGTGCAATTTGTCGAGGAACAATGTTGCGTTACAAGTTGAGTTTGTTGTGCGTATAACCACCTCCGCGCGCAACAAATTTTCATGTTTCAGCGACGTATACTTCTTGCAACATAAAGATTTGTTGTGCGAAAAGGTGGTAATGTGCAACAAACTTTTCAACTTGCAACTTAACATTGTTGCCCGACAAATTGCACGGAAATACTGCCCGTTATCACTCGACCTTAACCTTTGAGTCTGTGAAAGAGATCCTTATCTCAGCTATTCAACTGGA
Source organism: Siderastrea siderea (assembly GCA_964030785.1). Lineage (NCBI taxonomy): Eukaryota > Metazoa > Cnidaria > Anthozoa > Scleractinia > Rhizangiidae > Siderastrea > Siderastrea siderea. The sequence goes on along the minus strand of OZ034966.1, from coordinate 48,983,021 downwards.
ACTCTTTCTGGCGCTTTTTGTGATCTAATGTTTTTTGTTCGGGGGGGGGGGGGGTTGGGGAGAGTGAATGGGTTAAGGAACTGGTCATCATTAGTATTGTAAAGTCGGGGCCTATCTAATGCCGATCATATATACAACAGCTTGTATAATTTACCAACGAACAGACGAAAGAAGATAGCAGCAGCGATGGGAAATGAGTCAGGGGTTTTCAAGAAAACAGACAAGCTGTAAATAATATTTGATGTTAATTGTTCCTTGCGTACTAATAAGTCCGTTACTTTTACTTGAACAAAAGATTTCAAACAATAGAATATGACAACGGGAGATGTTTTACGATTGGATCAGATATTTTACGAACAAATTATAGATATTTTACGATTGCTGGCTCCACCTGCTTTTAAATAGAACAGTATCTTTCTGTTTTTTTTCTTGATTTGCTACGGTTTCTCTTTTACTTTATTTCTAACTCGTTTTAATGCTTTCCACAGATGGTTTCTTCTGCCAGTTGTTGGGTTCTCTTTTCCTTCATTATTGGTATGACTTAAACATTTCTTTTTAGCTTTCTATTAAAGTAAATGGCTGAAATGCTTTTGATAACGCAAAATAGTCATTTTTTATAAATCAACTTTTAGAGCTAATCGTTCAGGATAACTTAAAAAGTTATGCCCAAGAACGTTTTCGTTGGGTGAGAATTTTTGGTTTGAAACTTTGAAAATTACTTCTGAAACGATGTGGATGCAATATTATTTTATGTCGAATTTATGGGAGTTACTTATGCTTTGGATAAAAATGTTGGCAACGTAATTTTGGATTTTTTAAAAGATCTATTCTTTTCTTTACTTTTTGTGTAACAATGCCTGTTAGGAGGTCTCAGTGATTGTCTTTTCTAAAGTTTTGCCTTTCAGTATCTCTCTAATTGAAGCGGTATGACTTATCTATTGACCTCTAATTTCATAGGTACAATAACACTGTCTGTGAAGACAAAGGTAACGCATGAATCTGAACTGTGTACATGTATATTCCTACAGTAACCAAGCAGCACCACTTTATTTGATACCAACTCCTTTTTTGGTTTGTTTGTTTGTTTGTTTTTATCATTTTTTTAGACACTTCATCATCACATGACAGATATGGAAATAAAACAGTACTTCGGCGTGCAGACCGCAGCAGATGGTATTGTTTCGACATGTTCGACATCTTGGACATTTATCTATTTCTCCGTAACAAAAAGTGAATGTCGGTTGACTTTGTAAATTTTTGACGCTACACCGTATTGAAAATAAAATTCTAAGCTTTCGACTCCGCTAGAATCTTGTTCACAGTAACTTGGTCAGGTCACGTGATGTGTGACCTGAGGTTGTATTCCCCCCTTCTCTATTTAGGGTCGGCTTGTGGACTCTGATGTAAATTGCCTCTCGAACTCCTCTCTTAAACCAGTCTGGATGTCTGTCCAAAATCCGTGCTTCGTCGATGTGGACAATTTATAAAGTCAACCGAAATTTTACATCCCTACACAATTAACTACTCCGCTATTTGATATTGAAAAAGTTAATGGTATCATCTAATACTTACAATTAAACCATTCGATTCCGAAGACATTTAATTTGAAACTGTTTATGTGATTAATTACGTATTTCTTTTAACTTAGCGTGGAGTCGTTAACAATTTTTTACCAACTCACCAAAGTGTACATGTGTATGTCATATGCGTTAACTGAAACTGGTGACTATTTTTTTGGTGATACATGAATAATTCTATCTTTAATTTGTCTTGACGAGGATCATGGTCATCTTGGTACACGAAGGTCGACAAACAACATGATTAATTCTGTAATGACTCTTAACTTAGTCCACTTTTCCACTCTTCCTTTTTTCTAGTCCCTCCAATAAGTGAGTAAGGCGACTGAGCTTCTTTTAAGAAACGTACAACAATTCATTTCTTTAGTTCCTGAGTATGACTTAAGCGAGCCATATCAATCAAATGAAGATGGTGAATTCGTGTCCCACACGCTCCATGAGCGACGTACGCGTGATGTAACCGGACATGATAAAGGTGCTTGGCACTACAGGATGAAGGCCTTTGGCAAGAAAATGCATCTGAAACTGAGAAGAAACACTCAACTCGTAAAACCGGGCCTCGTGCTGGAAACGAGGCACGAAAATGGTGACGTCACGTGGACGCCTCTTAAAACAGGTTCATACTTTCATGGGAAAGAAGCTTTGTACCCAGGTTCTTTGGTGGCTGTCAGCAACGATAAGGGCCTGGTAAGCTGTAGGTTGTTTTATTTCATTCTTGAAGGGCACAGATGTGACATTTCGCAAAATGATAAAAAGCCTTTCTAAAATTATGTTGCCTGGGTCAGAGTAACCTACATGATAAATTTGTTTTATTAATTGATTTGTTTTTTTAATCATTTCGTTCATTCCTCCCTCTAATCCTTCCTGCTTGCCTTCCTTCCTTTGCCCCCTTTAGTTACCTACTTGTCACGACCAAGTAAGCAATGTAGCAAAAACAATATATAACTCAAGGGACATTTAGGAACTAAATAAGCTTCGTTATAAGTTTTCTTTTCTATAAAAATATTATTTTTTAGACTGGGATGACAAGACTGTCACAAGACTCCCTGTTTGTTCATCCTCTTCCGGAGCACCTGGCAAAACACGTGACCACTGGAAGTGGAGCTAAGCTGCATCTTGTATACACGAAACCAGCAGAACAGGCTCGCTCCAAACCGAAACAGGTATATGCATGATAAAATGGCGAAGCTAAAGTTGTTGCATTCAACATCAGCATCAACCACATCGTACAACTTTGTTGTACGAATGTTTGTTGGCAATCAAATTTTGTCCGACGCATGACAACGCCATCCAACATCCTTCTGAGCCATTTATTATTATTAAAAAGGGTGCTCAAAAGCTTTGCACTTACCGAATTCAACAATGTTCAACGATGTTGAATGGAAATGTTAAGTCAGTTTGTCTAAGTCCTAATGTTTCTAACCAGTTTCTAGAATGATTGTTGAAATGCCAATTTTGTGAGACGATTAAAGACAGCAAACAGCCAAATTACTTGGTTAATTGAATGGTTAGATTTCCTGTGCTTTTTCAACTTCAGTGTTAGTCTTCGTATTGAAACAGTACTTTTTTTGTCTATAGCTCCGAGCCATGGAAGTGTGGTAAACAAAGATAAGATCAGTAGCAGCGGCGATGATGCGGTTATACACAAGTACTTACAGGCAGCGCTTGTAGCTGATGAGAATGTCGCAGCTAAGCATGGAAACCACACTGCAGACTTCTTGTTACTTTTAGGAAATATTGGGAGTGGTGCAGTAATCACTGCTAAATTTTTGTGCCATATTTTTAGACAAATGTTTGGCAGCGCGACAAAAAATTGTGAATGCAGTGGCACTTAGCATGGTATCCGATTTCCTTATCTGGCAACAGGGTGATTCGCTGATAACCTGTGTGCGCCGGACCAATGGGAAGCCTAGAAATTCAATAACTGAGACTGAGAATTTAATAATCTACAGTAGAATACCATCCTTCTCTTTATCTCCACATAGGAAGCTAATCCTAGCAGCATTTAGGACATTTGAGCCTGAAAGAACATAATTCATCCTATAACTGAAGGCAGTCGGATTTTTCCATACCTGCATAAAACACAATACAATGGAAAACACATTGCAACACAGTGGAAAACACAGTACAATGGAAACCATTAGTTACGTTAGTTAGGCCCCAAATTATGGGGCAAACTATCAACGGCAGATAGATCAGCTAAATCGCTGGCCGCTTTCAAAAACACTATGCGTAAGCGAAATATAAGGACACTGTTAGATGATGGCTGCAAGGGCTGTTCCCTTTGTGATAATCAATCATAAATTTCTAAATATTTCTTAATCATAGATTTTATTAATAGTTATTGTTAATTATTTGTATTTTATTTTTGTCACCACATTAGTATGGGTATTTTACAAGCTATAAGGTTTGACACTTGAATACAGTTTCCGTCTATAGCCTTGTTAACATGATTAAGCGCGTCATGAGTCCTGTGGTGGTGTAGTGGCTAGCGTGTTGTGTTGGACTTAAAGCTGATGGTCGATAGTTTTAGGCCATATCCCTGCCCCTGTTTCCATAGGCAGGAAACTTGAATCTTCATTGTCCCTCTCCACCAGATGTATAAATTGGCACCAGAGGCATGGTGCTAGGGGTTACCCTGTGCTGAATTCACATCCCATCCGGGGGGAATACATAGCAATACTCTCAGTTATTTTACGCTACAAAAGGACCATTCAGTGGCCCTGTCTGATCAACCTGTCACTCGCGTGCTGCCTTAAGTCTGCCTCTAGCTTAGTGGCCCGAGACTACGGCCGATTTGGGCAAGGTCATGGGTCTGTTTTCTGCCGGAGATCAGATTTTTTTCTTTCTTTTCGATGGGTTTTGTATTAAGAAAACGGAGTCAACTTCAGGTCAGTCAGTTCAAATGAAATTCAGAATTGGAATTCATGTAACATTTTGTATTCTGCGTTAAGTTCTAACTAAAAAAACGCATTGAAATTAGTCGCGGTTTTACAGTAATAGGATATCTAATGAAATTTCTTCTCTTTTCCTTCTTTTAGGTAGCTGCACCATTTCAGCATAACTCTATAGGAAAGATAAAACTGAATTATGTTGTCAGTCGACTTGTACTAATTACCAACAAAGAGGTTATCACATTATCACATTATAGAGGTTATCACATTATCACCCTTTTTATTGAATTGAATACTTGAAAGTTTATATTTTTAAGCCCTTTGGTAATACACAGCTACTTCTGAAATTAACTGGACCAAATTTATTTGTCAATAAGGTTCCACAAAGACCCAATACCAGTAAACCCTATTCAGACGGGGGGAGGGGATTCTGGCTGCACGGACTTTGGGTGTTTATATGTTTCTTAATAAGCCACCAAACACGGTGTCTTCTCCTAAAAATTATCTAGGGACAATTTGTCATAACAAATCCTTGACGATAATGTTTGACGTTACCATGGCAGCCACTTTTTTACAGCCCATTTTTTCAGAGTTTTAAAGTTTCACCTTTTGAATGAAAAATCATAACTTTGATTTCTTGAAGTAATTTTCATGGTTTTAGTTTATTTTTGCGCTATTTTTTGTTTTTGATTACCTTTTTGGATCCCAGAAGACCACGAAAAGTCTGAATAAGATAAAACTGCAAGACTGTCCTCGTCTTTGTGCCTAACCTTATTCATTTTTTGTTTTCGTTTCTGTGTTTCAGTTAAAAGTGAACCGGACTTCATCCAGTGGACTTAAGTTGGACAGGATATATGATTGGACAGATAAACACAAACCTGATAACAAAAGCGATCCAATGTACTTCGACGTTGTCTCTTTGGTTCATGAGTAAGTTTTCAATGTTGGTATATCTCATAATTGTAAAATGAATTCCAATGTAAAGAAGACCATAGCAGTTATATACGCAACTTTTGCACGATATCGTACGATACTGAGAAAGCCTGAAAAAATTCAGGCTTGGTCGGGGTCCGAACCCTTGACCTCTGCGATACCGGTGCAGCGCTATAACCAATTAAGCTAACAAGCCAACCGGGAGCTGGTCATTAAGGCGTTTATTATAAACCCGTGAAGGATGAAGATGAAATGATGAATATATGAATGTCATGTACTTGAACCGGGCTTTCTTTTCGTAACCACAAAAGTTGCGTCTATAACTGCGATGGTCTTCTTTACATTTAATTCTTCATCCCGCAGTTCAAATAAATGATATTCATACATTCATAATTTCATCTTCATCCTTCACGGATTATAAAGAACCGACAATGACCAGCTCCCAGTTGGCTTGTTAGCTCAATTGGTTAGAGTGCTGCACCGGTATCGCAGAGGTCAAGGGTTCGAATCCCGTACAAGACAGACTTCATCATGATATTCATCATTTCAAAATAAATTTAGTTGCAAATTCTTTTCACTTTGATGCCAGTTTTTTTCAGGAACTTTACCCGTTAATCAATCAATCAATCAATCAATCAATCAATCAATCAATCAATCAATCAATCAAGCAATCAATCGATCGATCGATCGATCGATCGATCGATCAGTCAGTCAGTCAGTCAGTCAGTCAGTCAATCTATCCACCAGTCCATAAATAACTTTAAGGTCGCGTTTTAGTAAACATAGAAATCAAATTCGTAACGTTAATAGCATTTAATATCTGTAAAATGTAATAGAAAATGTAAATGAGAGGGGCTATATATGTCGCGGGTATTTTTATGCCTTGGGGTAATAATTTTGGTTAAATCAAGACTAAGAGCATTTTCTAATACTATCCGTGGCCAAGGTTTTGTACACTGGCAAAGTAGCTCAAACTGGAGCATTATTTTGGGGTTTCCATTAATAAAAGCATATATTTTGCCTTCTTAAATTAATACTAACTAAATCTCCTACTTTTAAGTTTTTAAGTGTCAGCGTACGTTTTTAACCTTCTGTACTTTAGTTCATCACTTTTGTGTTCGGCGTTTGGCAAACCCAACGTACAAGTAAAAAACATTGAATTCGCCAGTTGTTTTCTCATTTAAAGCGTTACTACGATCAAAAAATCCTTTTTTTTTTCTTCGGATTTCGAAACTCTGTTTACTAAACACTTCCCGAGAGAAATTTTAAGCCTTAATTTCGATAAGAAGACTGTTTATTTAAACTGTAATTTTCCGATTTAATAGTCCGCCATTATTACACCAGAAAGGACATAATGACGTCATTCACTCAAGAGCTTTAGAATGCAGCGCGTGTGAAAGTGCCTTATTTAGTATGCAGTATGGGAGTTGCGAGCTTTCAGACTCTCAAACTCATAATTTGTAAGCTGTGTTCACACACTGCATTCTACAGCTCTTGAGTGGATGTCATTGTATCCTTTCTGGTGTAATAATGGCGGACCATTAAAACGGAAAATTGCAGTTTAAATAAAAGGTCTTCTCAAAATTAAGGCTTAAAATTTCGCTTAGGGAGTGTTTAGTACACAAGGTTTCGAAATCCGAAGAAAAAATACAAGTGACTTTTTGATCGTAGTGCCACTTAAAGCAAAAACCTTTTTTAATGACTGAAAATACTGCTGTCATTTTGTTTCATAATTTATATTATATGTACTTTTTTGTGTACACAGCCACGACGCTGCTGGTGGAGGTATGTAAGTTTCGTTTCCTTTATCAAAGTGTCAGTGTGCATATTTCACTCTAAAGTTGATTAGGAAGTTTGACTGAGGATGTTTTATTTTTTTTTTCTTTATACCGGCCTGACTGAAACGTGGGTGTATCAGTCGCCTTGGAAAATATCCTAAGTCTAAACCCCGAGAAGGCTTCCATGGTGTTTGCGTGTAAAAGTACGTACTGTTGAAACACTAAGAAGGTCTACCAAACAAAATCTTAATGTTGACTACGCATGGCGCGCACGGAGTAAATGGTTAATGATGACGTAGCAACAGCTAATGCCCAAACTAGGAGTGAAAAGTTGCAAGAAGTCATTTAGGTTATCCTGGTGGCTCAATAAATGCAGATGGTTCCTTTGTCTGACTTGTTTTCTGTAAGACGGTACACACTTCTTTCAAACGAACTTAAACAGTACAGATACTTATACATCTGACTATTCAGTGCCCGCCGTAGAATCCTGCGACAGGAGCTAAGCACGTAAAGATGCGTCACGCCACACTTACATATAAAGTCTTAAAAGACGTCATCCTTTGTTTTCAGGTTTGGCTTTGCTTGGGGGAATGTGCTCTCGTAGACTTCATGGCAACGTTAATGGGTATTTAGGCCTGCAAACCGCTGGAATCATTTCGCACGAAACCGCTCACAAGTAAGCAAGACTGAGCGTTAAAATCACAGAGGTGTACCCTGCATTAAGACCTTCCCGGTTATCCTGGCATACGGTGCACGCGACTGAAATTGAAATAGTAGTAATGTGGGCTCGTATGGCAAGATGAGCCTCGTTTTGATGTAAGGATGACGTCATAACCGGAACCGGAAGTCACGTGTTTTTGAAAGGGGAAACCGCTGACCAGTAAGGAAAAAAGGGATCGCAGGCTCATGCAACCGGAAGTCACGTGATTTGGAAGGGGAAACCGCTGACCAGTGGGAAAAAAGGGATCGCAGGCTCATGCAACCGGAAGTCACGTGATTTGGAAGGGGAAACCGCTGACGAGTAGGAAAAAGGGATCGTGGGCTCAAGGGGAAGTAAACCCGCTGAGAAAACGTGGGCGCAAAGTCCAAAGTCCAATTTGGGGAACGGGGGTAACCCAGATTTGATAGGTGGTACATCAAGCAAAATGGGAAAGAAAATATTTTAATGTGGCTTTGATGAGTGTTCCTTGGAGTTCCTTTTAATAATAATATGAGTATTCCTTTTGATAATATGAGTGTTCCATGATGAGTATTCCTTTGAGTTCCTTTTAATAATATGAGTATTCCTTTGAGTTCCTTTGAGTTCCTTTGAATAATATGAGTGTTCCATGATGAGTATTCCTTTTGATATGGGCTGAGTGTTCCATTTGAACCCCAAATATAAATGATACCAGTTGATGTATGACAAACGAGTCGTGGATCCGCACATTGAAGGTGACGTCATGGGTTCGGTCAAGATGATGTCATTGATGGCTCCCAAGCCAGTCAGCAAGCAAGCAAGCATTTCAAGTGGCAATCACAGATGATGACGATAGCGATGCACAGGCGATGTGGCAAATGAACGTCAAGGTGACTTCATGGGCTCTCTCTCTCTCCCTCACTGGTATCCATAAGGGTAGGTCTGGAAGGTGACAGGATCCACGACTCTCTTCTCGTATACGAGTTGATAACGTTTATACTCGGGGAAGGTGTACAGTTGGTAGTGTTTGGGATCGCGCACAATTTGATATGATTTGACGACTTGGGTCTGCCGTGGACGTAGAAGGGGCTTCTGGATTTCGTCCAGGACATTCTGACGCATGATGTTGTAATTCAATTGGGTTTTGCCTTCGCTGTTAAGGCGGAACCCTCGCACCTTGCACTCGACGTGGCCCTTTTGGGTTTGATACCCATAGTTCTTGGGACCCGCAGACACAAATTCCACAATGAAATCGTCAGAGTCCAATTCACTCGTAAACTCGCCGAGGTAATCGCCCAAGACCGGGGTTGCTTGATTCTCGTCTGTCCAATAGATGACGGAGTCCGTGTCGTAGTAGAGGACACGTTCCCCTAGCTGTTCCAGGGCTGCATACAGTCGGAGCCGGGCCCAACAGGTAGTGAAACAAGCCACGAAGATATTGAGGTTAGGTGACACGGGGATGTCTTCGTCTTGGTACTGGTAATGCACCTCCACTAAGTTGTCATTGATAACTGATACGTGACGTACGTCCAACGTACTGGTATCTAGAAAATGGTGGAAGGCTTGAGGGTCATCAAATGTTTCGACTTGGGTCTTATTCAGACGTTGTCCAAACTTGCCCCACATGGAATTGAGCATCATTTTAGCGAGGGTACGCAGCCCCGGATTCTTTTTGATGTTATCGTACTCCAATTGGATGCCTTCATGCTCGTAGTACTCTCGAAGGTATTGCTGACGTTTGGTTTCGTCGTCACCAACCCAGGATGGCCACCCACTGGCTTCTTGCTTAATTTTCAACCAGGTGTTCACGTAATCTCGGAACAGTCCTTCACACGTCTCGTCAAAATGCCAGACCTCATAGATGTACTGGATGTCGTACCCCAAGTCCACCGCTTTAGATAATTCGGGGCTACACCATGTCCCAGTCAAGGCTCGCTGTTCGTCGGTGTGCACACATTCTGCGCATCTGTCTAAGGGTCGTTTGGGCATCTCTTGTTCCACACAGGCAGTACAGAGAGGAAAAAGGAGTTTGGAGTCATGACGGTAAGGCAGGACAGGATGGTAGAGATGACGTGGCGGCAGGACTTTGCATTGGACGAGGCCAAAGTACTGACGGATGTCGGTGTGTCCCGGATTGAAGATGAAACGAGGATGGCCTTTGGGGTACACACAGGTCTTGTTCACCCATGGGTACAAGGAGGTCACATCAATGTAATGTATTTGTTGACTGGGTGTCACGCGATGGTACAGTTTGACAGCATTGGTACGACCCCCGCAGAAAGCGTCACGGGGGTTGAGAGGTTCTGTGAAGTCAAGGGTCCCCAGGTATGTTCGGATGTCCAAGGAAGTGTCTTTGAGACGGGTCCAATCACATTCCCACATTTCCACGACATGGTATCCGAGCTCTTTAAATTGTTGGATCCTTTGCTGGGTGGTCTCGTAGACATCTTGCATGGTTCGATCATAGTGACGTAGATGGCTTTCGTGACGAATGGGGAAACAGCGACGACACCCATGCCAGAAACACCCGTGAAATTCGTAGATGGTGTTGGTAGTGGCATCGAAACCGTCGACATGGAAGTTAGTGCCAGGGATGCAATACTCGCCGGCATTACGGGCATGTTGAATGGTCTGTTGTTGTTGGGCACACCAGGTTAACCATTCCAGGGCCACTTTGGAGTAGTTGATGCGATTGCGCCATCCTCGGACGGGTTCACTGGCAATACTGTTGGGGATCATGCGATTCATGCGTAGATCGCGGTTACAGGCAGAAGCAATGGTGATGTGGTCGAAGGGGTTGAAGCCCGTGAGCGTTTCAAACAATCGTTTGAATGTCAAGCATCCTTCTTTCAAGAGACGTACATCGGATTGGCAGTAGGCCACCAGTTCTTTGCGGAAGTCAAAGACCTTGTCGCGTTGCTCTTGATGCCAGGTTTCCAAGGCTTGCTTGCCTTCGGGGGACATGGTTTCAGGCATGTAGTAATCGAGGGCCGGGATGGGTCCTACGTAGTTTTGATGGTCTGGATGATTGAACTTGTGGGGGAAGTACCCTTTGTGGAGTTCGTTCAATCCAAAGGTTTTGGGAAAGGCGGACAGAGGCATCTGGAAGAAACTCAAAGAGTCGATGAAGCGGATACGATCGTGTTGGACTTGCAAGAGTTTACACCCGTTCCGGAGCTGGTTGACGATCCTATTGTCGCCATAATATTGATGAATGATAAAGTAGCCATCGTACCCTTGGAAGTTATGGGCCAACACATTAACTTGGCGGGTATCGTTGACTGTTAAGGTATCCAACCATTCCAGGAAATCTCGGACGCAATGCTCACCTACGAACTCAACGGGACGATCGTCGTCTTCGGTTTCGGCCACGACGAGGTTAGCGATGTGTTGTTCTTGGGGTTGCATGGCTTCAATATCAAAGAAGACATGAAGGGGTGGTATGCTGTCCTCCTCATCGTCGTCCTCCTCCTCGGGTGTGGCATCCACCCCCACCCTACGTTTGGCGCGAGGCCCTCGTTGTCGTTTCCTCTTTCTTTTCTTGTCTTGAGTGGCTATTTGAATAAAACAACGATGAGTTGCACCGTCCACGTACTCATGACAACAGGGACAATCAATGTAGCCACATTGATGGTTGTCAATGTGGTGAGCAGGAACTAGGATGAAACATTGAGCACAGCGACGTCGCCGAAAGCAGACGGAGGAGTCTAGGTTGGTCACGGGTTTGCCGGCGGGGTCCTTGACGAGATGCATTTGGAAACAGGTGTCTCCAAAAAAGTCCCGATGACATTGTTGACAACGTTGCGTGGCTTTCTGGCCTCGAGGGTACGCCTCCAAGAAATCAGGACACTCTTTTTGGCAACAGGCCCTACAATGACGTTTGTTGTTGTTGCATCGATGTTGTCCCTCGGTGTTGTAGGGTTTCCAACAATGGGCACAGACATAACTGACTCCGAAAAAGCCTGGCAACTTGGTAATGACATCATAATGGCCTTTCTCGTGCAACAGGATCAATTGTTTGTCTTGAAGGGGACCAAAGGTGGTGATGTGATAAGAACGGTCGGCATCCACCAACAGGATCTGGTAACCGGTCAGGGAAGGAGTGGTACTGAATTGGGTCAAGGCATCATAGCCACAAGGGCCGAAGGGTACGTTGGCCTCGTGATGGAGCAAGAGAGCCATTTCTTTTTGCAGTTTAGTTCCTTGGCGGATGCTGTTGTATTTCGGGTGTTGGTCCACGCGAGCTTTGGCGGTGACGAGGGCTCTGGCACAACAGAGATCGTCGTGATTGCGGATCTGGATAATGGAACGTTTCTGGGGTATTAAATTTCGGAGAGGTTGATGTCCAGGTTTCTCCTGGCGTCGGCGGCCGGTTCCTTGAGGGGCATGATGGACTTGAGTAATGGAGACTTGAAAGGAGTCGTCCATTTCAAATTGTTCGTTGCTGTTGAGGGCTTGGGCTAAACGTTGGAATAAAGCCTCGACACGGTCGCCGCCTTGGCGCCATTCTCCTGCACGTAATCCCCAGCCCTGAAAATTATTATGGAGTCTGTTGGAGGCGATGGTAAAGTACAGGCGATCTTGATCGTGGAGGGGTGGTGTGGTGGTGGTCAACACTTGATTCACCGCGCGACGTAACCCCTCTTCTAGAGCTCGAGTCATGCTCTGATTGGGAATGAAATTCCCCCTTTGGTGTAACTGGGTGTTGAAATGACGTTCACGCACTCCCAGACGGTTGCTCAAACGATCGACATAGGGTTGGAGTTCAAACTCGAAGACACCCTCCGCATTGGCATCCAAACCTCCCCCAGTTTGTTGAAGAAGATGGGTTTGAAACGCACGTTGGCGTTCGAAGCGATCCAAGGCCTCTTCACAAATCTCATCACTGTCCGGCATGTCTTCGGTACATAACATAGGTCCCACACAGGAAGTTGTCTCTTCTGGCTCTGAATCGGACATCTCTAGTCCAAGCAAGGACATGACGTCGCCTCTAGCGAGGCCACTGGGTCCCGCTTCGTCTTGGCGAGAGGACATGATCAGATGAACTTACTGGAGATCGGGGCTCTGTTTTTATAGAGAACCAAAAGGTCACGTGGGAGGGGAAGGAGCCAATCACTAAACAGGGTGCCCCCTGAGAGGGGGTGCCCTAGGGAGGGGTGGGACGAGGTGGGGGGACCCCCCTCCCCCCTCTCTAGTTAGGGTCCATGGTGCATGACGGGAACGAATGAGAGACTATAAAACAGATCGACCCTCGAGGTGAGACATCTCAAAATGGACGCTGGTCATGAGAAGCTATTGGAAGCCTTTGAAGAATTTGAAGTAGATTTGGAAGTCGAAGAGATCTTAGAGAAAGTGAAGAGGGAGTTGGAAGAGGAGGAGGAAACGTTTGCTGAGTTTGCAGAAAGGTTAAAAGAACTGGAACCGGAGAAAGTCGAGGCGCAGAAACGCCGAGCAGAAGAGGCCGTTCGTTTGGAGGAATATTGTTACCCTCACATGACCTGTGACTGGTACATCGAGGGCCTGGATTATTGCTGGACCAACTGGCACCACCAATTTAAGCGGCCAGCCACACCTCCCCGAGCACCGCCACCATCGCCCGATGTCCCGCGTAAGACAGTTCCGCAGCCGCCGTCACAGACCCCCAGTCAGCTACCATCAAAGCGACGACGACGACGATGACTCCACCAACGACACCGACTATGACCCCCACTACGACAACGACGACGACGATGACTCCGACTATGACCCCCACGACGACGACGACGACGACGAGTACGAACGGGCAGTCCTCAGGGCTAAACGAGCACGCAACATGGCCAAATGTAAACGGTACCGGGCCGAACACCCAGAGAAAGTGGCCGCCTCCAAAAAAAAGTACCGAGAAACACATCGAGAGTTCCTAACGGAGATCCAAAGGCTCTACCGGGAAAGGCATCCAGACCGTGTGGCGGTGTCCGGTCAGTGTTACCGGGACAAACGTCGTAAACAGCTGGCGACGGCCCGCCAGCGCTACAAGGCAAGGTATCCAGAGCGCGTGGCTGAGACTGCTAAGCGTTACCGGGAAAGGAATCGAACCAAGCTGGTGGAGGCCCAAAGGCGCTACCGAGAAAGGAATCGAGCCCAGCTGGCGGAGGCCCAAAGGCGCTACCGGGAAAAGAATCTGGAACACCGCCTGGGGTATGAGCAACAATATCGGGAGACCCATCGAGAGGTGTTGAGGGAGAAAGAGAGGTGTCGTCGAGCCCGCCTGGTGGAGAAAAAGAGAACTCGAGCCCACCTGCTGGAGAAAAAGAGAACTCGAGAGAAAATGAGGGCTTTAGGACCTTTGACATTAACCATCCCCCTGACGGATTATTTGAAATCCGTTCCTGTGACGCTGGAATCTGTGGATACAAACGGACCGACGGATTACTTGAAATCCATTCCTGTGACGCAGGAATCTGTGGATACAAACGGACCGCCCACGGACTCTCATACTCTCTTTGATTTGGATTCGGGGGGCGTGCAAGTTGCGGACTCCTCTGATTGGGAGAATGTTTCGTATTTGCAGGAGTTATTGAAAGACATGTCACCCGATGATTGGCAGCAGGTCATGAACGATGTCGAGGATTTTGATGTGGAGGCATTGTTGCCCCCTGAAGACCTCGTTCATGACATGTCATCCGACGAGGGCGTGGATTTATTGTTTGATTTAATGTCTTAACCCCCTCGTCTCCGTATTTTGGCAGAACATCCGTCTCAGTATTTGTGAGAGAACAAATGAACTTGACAACTCATCAATCAAAATGACACAAGTGACATTGTTTTTTATTTTATCTGGATTGTCTACATCACAATGGGTTTTGTCTCGCCAATCCTGCTTGAGACTCAACACGAACTACAGAAGACTACCGAACTGCAGAATAACAATGTAACATTTTTTGACTCAACATGTTAATTAAATGTTTACAATTTTAAACGTTTCTTGGCTTGCATGATTTTCTTGACCACCCGTTCCGTCTTGTTTTTCTTGCCGGGTAATCGATCAATGGCTTGGATCATCTTGGTATCGGCTTTCCATTTATCTTGCAAATTCTTAGCACGGCTGTAATCAATGTCGTGTTGCTTAGCAATCTGGTCCAAGCGATTGATCCCGGGATCCCCCCGTTTCAGACGTTTAGCCAAATGGGTGCCAGGGCCCATGTACTGATAACCGGGCCAATGAAATTCCTTCCCCGTTTTCGCAATCCATTTTTGGACATCCAAGGCTCCTCCTCGTTGGGGGCGTTTCCGTTTAATACCCCTTCTCCTCCTCTGGGTGGGCATGTTTTATTCACTGTCGTATTGCAAACGTCTCCGTCGGGGTTGTTTGGTTTTGGTCCAATCTTCCCAACCGGGTAAGGGTTTCAATCGTTGCACTTCCCGGGAGACGCCTTTGCCTTTGCCTTTGCCTTTGCCTTTGCCTTTACCACTCTCAGCTAACTTTTTTTCCAAAGCCTTGCGCTGTTCTCGAATGACTTCTAAACGCGTCCGGCTATCCCCTCGACTGGTAGAAGGTCTCTCTTCTCCTCGACTGGTAGAAGGTCTCGGTTCTCTCGCGCCTTCCCTGGTAGCAGGGGTAATGGTGGGTTTGGGAGCCGACGGACCTCCTTTTATCATGCGCTTCAACCATTGTTCCACGGGTCCCGTCACCAAATCCCCGGCTTCTTCTTCTTCGCCTGGTGGTCCACCCGGGGCACCCGCGGCACCAACCCCCACCCCACCAGGAAATTGACGAATGCGTTTGGTTAACTTGATTAATTCTTGACTCAACGGTTTGGTTTGAGCATTGACCAGGGCGGGAGGTAATTGGGGGTTGGCTAATAACACATGTTTTTGGGCGGCGAGCGTGGCGGCTTTGTTCAACAAGGCATTTTCGGTGAGTTCTCCTTTGTAATATTGAACGAGTTGTTCCAAGTCCTTTTGGGGAATCATGTACACCTCGTCCATGTTCGTTGACTACAGTCGGAGCAAAGTTCCCCGTCTTCCTGGTCACGGCAACTCTTACAAAGACGGGCCCTCAAGATGTGTTGGTACTCTCGATACAACAGGTGATATTTATGCTTCCAATAATGACACTCGTCTTTCCACTGGTCGGTGGCCCGATTGGCCTCTTGTAATAGAGTCATCCACGTAGGGAGGGTTAACGAACACATTGACATAACACCTCGTGAAGTCCTTGAAACAATCCGCTTCCTTTTTGTCGGACTAACCACTGACGACGTTTTTTGACGGAATGTCGACGACGTCCCAAATCACGTAGTACCTTTTTATAGGGTTGAAGTTTAGCCAGCATGGGTGGGGTGACAGGAATCTTGTTTTTTAAAAAGTTCAACACCAGTTCACTCACAGCATTGATTTGATCGGCATTGGCATGTTGTAACAACTCTTGACGTTTGGAACCATTGGCTTCTTGTAACATGGACCGTAAAAACGGGAATTGACGTCGAAGACGTTGCATCCTTTATCGATGACGACGACGATACCGTTGATTGGCTTTTTGAATCGTGCGTTTTATACGTTTATCCGTTTCCAAGGCCGCGGCTTTCCCCAATCCTACCATAGCGGGCACCAATAGATTTAAAAAACCGCCTCGTTGACGACGGCGTCGTCGTCTTCTCCTCCTCACCATGGTCGACCCGTCAATAGACGTTGAAGGGCTTTGTCTTGTTTGATGAGGTCTTGCGTCTCTTTATAGCCTTGACGGGTATTGCGTTTGAAATCTTGCCACCAACCCCCACCTCGTTGTCGTCGGTAATGTTTTACATTATCGGTAATGCCTTTCAAGGCTTGACCCCCTAATTTGCCTAAAGCCAGTCCAAACCCAGGGGCGGGACCTGATAGAAACATACTCATGCCATGGGCAATTTTATCCACCAAACGGGGTTTGCGACGCATTAAAGCCCCTCCTCGTTGTTTCCTTTTTCTGCGTCGTCGTCGTCGTCGTTGGACGGCCATGGTTCTAAGAGTGTGGGACTAGGAGGGAGCGGCTTTTTATGGATCCAATACTCTTTAGGTCTCAAGGGACGAGGACATCCATCTACATAGCATAGGGCTTCCAAGGGTTGGTACACAAAATGCCCATGGTAATCTTGGAGACATCGTTTAGGTAACGGAGGGGTGAAATCCACAATGGTATCATCCAAGGTTTGCATCTTGATTAAAAATCGTTCCAGATCCTCCAAGGGAATACCCCGCACATGGGTTTTCAATTCGGTCAAGGCTTTGGCATAGGTGGTAAACGCAAATCGACTCATGGTCACTTTAAATCGGTATTGTTTAAAATCATTCCATCCTTTGACCACGGTGCCCACCGCCGCCAAACAGGCTACCAACGTACTGTTTTCCAAAAGGGGACCCGCAATCATACCGGCAGCCATCAGGAGTAAGGCCATGCCATTGAACAAGGCATTGATACACCTGTAATGATTCAACATTTTTCGATAACACCACCATTGTTGATGATAAAAGGCATACAAGGAATCCATGCGTTGTAATAATTCCGGGGGGAAGGGAAGACCATGCTGTTTCGATCCATTCAATAACGACACGACGGTTTTCATCTTTACGGCGAAACACGGGACGACGAGGTTTGTACGCTCGGTGCTCCTCCTTGTTTATAACTGGTGACAATGCTATTGGTCATGGTGACATTAGCAATTTCACGTCCTTGGGCCAACTGTTCTTGATCTTGTAACAGCATCCGTAAACGTCGTTGTAAATCCGCTTGACGCAAGGTACGAGGGGGTGGAGTCCGAGATCCTCGAGGAGTGGAGGGGGTGGAGGAAGGTGTCCTAGGTGAACCGGGGAAAAGTCGTCGTCGTCTACCACGTCGGCCACCACGACGGCCACCGCCACCACCACCACCACCACCTCCTCCACCACCACCACCACCACCACCAGCACCTCCACCTGCTCCACCACCAGCACCTCCACCACCACCACCACCAGCTCCACCTGCTCCACCACCACCAGCACCACCAGCACCAGCTCCACCTGCTCCACCACCAGCACCACCAGCACCACCACGTCCACCACCTCTAGTCCTAGGACCACGACGTCCCCCACGTCCATTTCCACTTCCCCCACGTCCATTTCCATCACCCCCTGCACCCGCTGCTGTTCGACCACTTGGTGCTGTTCGCCAACCAGGTGGACTTCTCGGGGACTCCGGGGTGGTCTGGGGGCTATGGAATGAGGCTGAATGGGATGCTCGACTTCCTACCCCGGCTGGGGAAGAAGCTTGTGCAGCGGGCGCACCATTCACATCGGGCCAGCTCGCGATGACGTCGGCAGGGGGGATGGATTGCATAAACTCATAGAGGGGATCAGGGTGCATTTCCTCCATGGCGACGTCGAGAAGGCCTTGGTCTCCCGAGATATACAAATCTTGCCAGGCCCTTGGGGACATTTGATTACCGCTGGCCGCCCCCACACCGGCCGGGGACACGGTATCGTACGATTGCGGAGGTTGACGGTCATCGTCATCATCGGCCATGGTCGCTTTTCTCTTTTTACCTGTTCCAAGGGGGTGCCTTTATAGTCGTTTTTGATAGGTGCGAGTCCATCCTTCGTCTTTTAACAGGTGACTCAACACCCGTTGTTGGTCGGAGGAGGCGGGGTGTAAATCCAAGACCAAATACCCATACGGTCGTGTCGTGGCTTGATGAAACGTCTCCAACGTGTCTTTCCACGTGGTCGGAAATGATTGAAGCATGACATTGCGTACCCCTAATTGATCTCGGGGGTTCTTGAACGCCACAATGTAATGGGCATTGCGGGATATACTTTTCGCATAGCGACCCACGGGAAACATGTCTTGGCACAAGTATAGGACCGTCACCCCTTGATGATGCGAATGTTTGGTGAATAAATCCAACACGCGTTTATCGTGACTGCCTTCGTCCATTAAATCATCCAAGACCAGGACCCCCTGTCCTTGAGGAAACCATTGCACTAAGGCCTCATGATCGGGAATCCCTTCGTGAAACACCACCCCTTGATCTTGCATGCCTTGAAATCGATCTTGCCAGGCCCCATAACAATAATGCATTTGAGTCGGTGGGGTTTCAAACAAATCCGGGTTGTCTACCAAGAGTTTTTCCGTAAACGCGGTTTTACCACATCCCGAAGGACCCACCACCAAGATAGAGGAAGGCGTATGAAAACGAAACGGTTTCCCCGTTTGCATGATGATGACGAACTACCCAGTTTAAAAAAAAAAGGCACCTTTTTATTGGAATCGGTGGGACTCGAACCCACGCACGACCCGATCCCTATCTGAATCAAAGGTCCAAAGGCTCTACCCACTGAGCTACGACTCCGACAACACTTTTTTCCAACAAATTTTATTTAAGCATTACATTGATGATACGGATGACAACAAAGTTGATACCATCTGGCTTCTTGGCCTACAATCAATTGTTGAAGGCGTTGACCCGCTTGATGGTCATTACTAACATAATCATGATCCGAAAACTCATTTAAAAACGCTTGCAAGGTCCGTCCACGGGCTTTGGCTTTCAAGTACAACAAGGCGTAATCACCACAACTCTTGCTTGTAATGGCTTGGAGGGACTTGCCATTAGTCACTACATACTTCCAATGTTGGACGATCCAATCTCGTAACGGGGTCGCTTGCACGTACGTGTCCAATGGCAAAGCATAACTGTCCAGGACTTCACACACCTTTCCATCTGTCCACACCGCTAACCAATGTTGTCCCGGTTGATCGTGTGGGTCGGTATTCACAATGTACCCTTGAGGTTGGGTCTTGACAGGAGTCTTGGGTAAACGATCACAGGCTACCGTCCCGTAAAAGACAGGGTTCAATTGGGGGTCGTCTCGGGCTAAATAATCCAACTGCACATTATTCAAGGCCACATGTTCCATCTTCAGTGCTGGTAAATGTTATACAACACGGCTCCGTTCCTGTCAATCTCCAGCAAATTCTCAAATTCTCCATACACGAGTACGGTTATATTGACACCGGGGGCAGCTCCAAATTCCAACACCAGTTGTAAATCTCCCGTTTGCTTGGGGTTGAGGTTTTGACTGTCAGCACATCCATTGGCCACATTGTCAAACATGAACAAGGTACAATTTTTCCTGTGGCCCCAATCCAGCAGTTCTACCATGTTGCCTTTCTTTTAAAACCAGGCACCACTGGCTTGCAGAAAACGGAAGTAGCCTAGATTATCTCGGGTGCCATTGTTGTGCACTAACTGGAGGGTTTCATAAGGGTATTCTTCTCCTCTGACAATCTGTTTAATGGAACTCAGACCAAATTTCTGGAAACAGAAAGGATCTCGGGTCACATCTCCATTGAAGGCACGGCTGTCCAGTAATCCCACAATCAATCGGTCAGGTATTCTGTTTTGAAACAGGTTCGGGATATCAAAGCGGACCAGGTTGTTTTGCATGCTGAAGGTCCGGATTTCACTGCGGACGGTCGGGTAAGCCGCCACTTGGCCTTCATTGTGTCTTTTTTCAGATATACTCTGGTAGATGGCGTCATTCAAACGCAGTTGACAGAGATGAAACCGTAGTTTCACATCCCCTTCCATCAATCGGCCAGCTAGAGCCACTCCATTCAAAAACAAGCTGGGGCTGTTGAAATGAAATTTCATCTTGATTTCGATGCCAGGCACCAACAGTTTGCCGGTATGAAACACTTCCAAGTGGGGGGTAAACACTAGACTGTGGGTGACACCTGCAGCATACTTGGCGGTTTCGGCTACCATGGCGGCCAAGGCTGCTTTGTGATGGGCGGGGAGATCCCGGTAGTCATTATGTGGTGCTGCACTGTTGGTATTGTTGTCCGTCCATTGGGGTGGGAAATCCACTTGATTGTACCATCCTTGGGGTCCTAACACGGTCTTGCCATCTTCTCGGTCATAATTCAGCAAGGTTTCCAGGTAAGCTTTGTAATGATACGTGTCGGATTGTGGACTGATCAACGTGCCATTCAACTGCAAGTCAATTTGTTTGATGATGGAATGGGCCAAATTGTTGACGGGCCACAATTTCTCCGCGGCCACCAAGTTCCCGTTATCGTCCTTTTTCAAACTCAATTCCATGGTAAAGTAACTGCGTCCCAAATCCACAAAATCGTCTAACCCTGGAATGATGAATTCCATGGGATTGATACCCGTGGTGGTGGGTTGGATGGTGACCATGCGATAGGCATTGATGCTAATGTCGGTCGGTGGCACCTTGAAAATCCGTAAGGCAGGGTTGACGGTCCCTTCGGAACGCTCGTGAGCCGGGGCGGTTTGTGTACTCACGTCAGGCATGTTTAACGTCGTCGTCGAGTGGTACCCCGTCGTCGTCGTGAGGGGTTTTTATAGCGTCGTCGTGCTAAACGTTGTCTCAAATCAAACCCGGGGACTCTCATGACCTCGGGACTTAACCAGCCACCACGTTGTCGTCGCATGAGTTTCCAAAACGGATACAGTCCACCCCATTGAGACAACCCTCGATTACTACGAATTCGTCGAGGTCGTGAATGCACGGGTTCCATGTTCACACTCCCAAAATATCACGTGCACGTTTGGTTTGTTTGGGAAATAAGGCAGTGGCTACACGCACGGCGTCTTTCACGTTCTTATGACTCAACGCTTTCTTGGCTTGTTTGGTGATTTCCTTTTTAAGGACGTCTTCGGCTTTGCGTTTGATACCTCGTGTCAAACCCGTTTCCAAGCCTCTCTTGATATTACTAGGCAATTTTAAAGGATTTCGCGTCCTTATAAGACCTTGCAACCCCCCACGCATCAGATCCGTCATCACTCCTTTGCCTTGTTGATCATACCACTCGTCGGTTCGAAATCGTGTCAAACTTCCCCCACGCATGGTGCCTTCTTCTTCACCAGGGATAAACGTTTTGTTTGGGCTTTATGGGACTCCCCTTTTTATACCGTCATCGTCGTTTTTTCCGAAAAGCGGCTTCCAACCCTTTTTTAGCCCCGTAACTCGCGGCACCACTTGCGGCACCCAACGCCACAGCTTTTCCTCCAGCGATCAAAGCTGGAATGAGGGCGGCCAGGGGCAAGAGACCCCCTCGTTGCCTTCTTCTTCGTCTCCTTCGACGCACTCTTGTCTTGGGCATCTTTGTTTGTTTGTTTTTCACAACCCTTGTTTTCTTTTTATACTCACATGACGTTGCACGTAAACGATTCCCCCGCCCACCGTTTGCGTTTCCCACTTCGCATTTCTTCCATACGTTTCTTCGTTGATCTTAGGTAATTCTTTTTGGCTAACTTTTCTACCCCTTTGGTGATGGACCAAGCGGCCTTAGGAATCCCGGCAATCACCGCGTTGACCCCTTCCCCCGCTTGTGGACGCTGTGGTCGTCGTCGTCGTCGTCGTCGTCGTTTCGGAGGCATAATTGATTTGGGTTCCCTTCTCGTCTCTCTTTTTTATGTCTTTTTGAAGTGTAACGTGACAATGGTATGGCCTTCACCAAACTTGACCAAGTCTCCTCCGGCACCAATCGTTTCAGCCACTTAAACGTGAATCATTTCCACCACCTCGTTACGAAGAGACATGTAATGAATGTGCAACGGTTCAAAATACAGGGTGCCACGTGCTTCTCGCTTGTACTGGATTTCACGCAACAAATCAGTCACGCGATTGCCTACCATCATACTGCCTGCCACGTCCGAGTACACGTGCAACGATCGGGTGGGTTCCCCCACCACGGAACGAAACGCCGTATTCAAGTTGGTGAAACGCCACCCACAACTCATACTCAATTGTAAATAATCCGGTAAAATCGCAGGCACCGTCCAAAAGACCGCGTTCCCCTGACCGTCGGTGACATCCTGCCAAGCGCTGTCCTTGGTCAAGTTGGGGACTTGATCCCCCAGGAATTCTTGCTGTAAGTTCGGGCCCAACACCAATCCACTGCTAATTTTACGTAACCATCCCATCTTGACCGCCAACTTGGTGTAGATGGTAAGGACTGGTGTTTTGTTACCACAATGGCAGACATTCGTGTTGTCGATGAGCAGATCGTCGCCTTCCCACTTGAACTTGACGTAGGTGTGTTTGCCTTGATCGTTGGTAAACCGGCCTCCTTGAATGGCCGTTTCCTGGCGTCGTTGTTCCAAATGGGCAATCGTGGCTTTCATGAAACTCACGCCATCCACCACCCAATCCAAATCTTGAACGTCTTGGATGAGGGTTTGCGCCGTGCCTATGCGCGCGGCCATGGTGCCATCGGTTTTACCCGGGGCGGGATAAGTGATCTCCCACGACGTCGCTAGGATGTACCCATCTTTCTTCACCAACTCGTACAAATTGACGCGGGTATCCGGTAAGGAAATGGCGCTCAACCCCACTTGCCATCCACCCCCTGTGAGCTGTAACGGTTGAGATAAACGAATCTTGAAGGAATTGGCTTGGTTGTTGGGAAATTCACGTCGGTTGGCATGACTGGGTAACGTCACGTAAAACGACATTTTGTCTTCTTCACACCACCACTTCCCTTTTAAAGTGGAGGGTCAGGAGGGTACGCCCTTCACCAAATTTCACCAGATCCCCATTGGTTTCGGCCATCTGGGTTTCGACAATTTCTACCACTTCGTTGCGTACTGGGATATATTGAATATGTCGAGGTTCAAAGTGGGTGGTGTTTTGAGGCTGGTACTTGATTTCTCGTAAGAGATCGGTGATGCGACCCCCTACCATGCTGCTGGTCCCTACATCACAATACACGTGCAAAGGACGCGTGGAGGGAAATTCCAACGAGGGACGAAAGGTCTGGTTCACATTCACAAACCGCCAATTACACGATAGACTCAATTTCAGATAATCCCCCTCCACTTTCCAAAAGATGGGGTTGTTGGCGGCATCGCGGATATCCGTCGGGGTGGGAATGGAGTCCGAATGAAATTCTTGCAAGAGATTCGGACCCAATCGATACACGCCCGTCGACACTTGTTCAATCCATCCCATTCTCAGGGCCAAGGTTCGGCCCCATGACACGTGTGCTACTTGTCGTGTGTAATCCACATTGGTCGTATTCAACACCAAATCCCCTTCGGAGGTCCATTCAAAGGTCGGGTATAATTTGACGCCATTGTCCTCGGCCCATTTGTTTTTGGGTTCGGTTTGTTTGGCACGGGCTTGCACGTAACGGTACACCAGTTGATGAAAAAAGTGCGATCCCGTCAACGAGGCCAATTCCTTTCTCATATCTCGTCCGTACACAGTGAGTTCGCGACGTTGATGCCACCATCGATCGTTGCCTTGATCGTCTTGGGCATACACCCGTTCGTGCCATCGTACGTACAACAGAGGATGGGAATCACCCACGCCTCCTTCTTCCGCTACCACGGGAATGGTGGGTAAGGATAAACTCACCATACCCACCATCCATCCTCGTCCCACAAATCGGATGGGTTTAGGCAATCGGTTTCTGAAATGATGACTCTTGTTCCCAGGAAACTCTTTGGTACTCGCATGACTCATCAACGTCACGTAAAACGAAGAGTTGGGCACCAATGTCATTGTTTTTTAGCGGCGTCGTCGTCGTTTGCGGGGTCGAAGGGATTTCACGTCTCCACGAGCAATCCAACTATTGTACTTGTCGGGCCACCCTTTCCACTTGACCAACCAACGACCTTTTTGTCGCTTAAGTACCTTCTCAATCCGAAACACCTCGGACACATGGACTTTTTGTAAATCCTCTTCATAAAACGTACCTTGGACGGGGGTCTCATCCCATTCGCGAATCTTATACGTGGGTACAGGACCCGGCACCACACGATGGACCACAAACACTTCTTCGGTCCAACCGGGTAAATACCCTTTTTCAAAGGTACGATGAATCGTATTGAGACGGACATGATCCCCCACCTTCAATTGGGGTTTTTTGTAGCCTTTCAATCGTTTGGCATACAATCGGTTCCACACGGCTTCTTCGTTGTCCCACGTGACGTCTTGAGGGGCCATACCAATACTTCGATGACGGGTGGCATTATACCCCTGCACCAACTCGGGTAAGACATTGTCAAATTTCAACGTGTTGGCCGCGGTCAAATAACGGTATAACCGTTCTTTCAAGGTGCGGTTAAATCGTTCCACGACACTGGCTTTGGCATCCCCTTCGGTCGAAAAATGATTGATGTCTTGCTCGTCGGCCCATCGTTGAAAGGTCCGATTATAAAATTCTTTCCCTCGATCCGTTTGCAATCGATTCGGGTGACGTCCTCCTTGTCTCACAATCTTCTCAAAGGCTTTCACGAGGGCCACCCCGGTTTTGGTTTTCAACGGTTCGACCCACGCGTACTTGGACAACACATCCACGACGGTCAACAAGTAGCGTATACCCCGATTATGTTTGGCCAAACGTTGCACTTCCACTAAATCCGCGGTCCATTGATCATCCAACCCCCCTACGATCACGGGTAAGGTAGCAAAACGACGACGTCGGGGTTTATGCAAGGTGTAACCCACATCCTGTTCCAACACCTGTTGGGCTTTTTTCAAAGGGAGACCCTGGGCTTTAGCAAATCGTTGCACCCCACCTAAACTCCCCGGGGTACGAGGATCATGGTAACGCTTTAACCATTGTTGCGAGACATTGGCCTTCTTCGTTGACGAAACCTTGGTTTTCTTCTTCAACCATGAGGACGACGAACTCCAGCGTTGGGTTCTCTTTCGAGGGGCCATACGTTCTGGCATTCATCCCATAAGGTCGATATGGTAGGGACCGTGTGGGGATGCGCCTTTTGAATGATTCGATACCATCGCCATGCCTCTGGGTGAGCTTTTAACCATAAGACAAACACCACCCATCGATATAGGTTGTGGTCCACATGGGTTTCTTCAAAGAGGTGGAGAGGATGCGTGTCCTCGGGACAAGGGGGTATGGGGATTTGAGACCCGGGTTGATGATCATATAAGACTTGACAAAGGGTTTGATGACATTGCCATTGCCCCAGGGACAAGATAGACTCCCACACATCACATACAGACTCCATGGTGACATTGATAAAAAATTTTATTCGTTCTCTCATTTTAAAAGAGACCTAGACGGCCATAACTGACGGTCTCTAGACCTTTCTGCCAGTTCTCCACACTGTCACTGTACTTGGGGGGTGGTGGTGCCGGGGCTACCATCATTTCTTGACGGTTCTTGAGCTCTTGAATTTCTCGTAACAATTGTTTCTCATAGTCTGTCAGGGGTCGTTCTCGTTCCACGTCCTCTTTCCTTCGGACTGGAGGGCCAGAGATGTCATAGCCCCTCTTGGGATATCCTTGAGCATCACGGGTGGGTGCTTCAGCTTGTTGGTCGGCTTTTTTGGGAGGGTTGTCATGAAACCACGTCCAGTACTTGGGACCCAAGGGTTGATCAGCCCATCGGAAGAAGCCACACGTTTTCTTGGAACAAGTCAGAAACAACCGATCGGGGTTCTGAGTCGAATGACTCTGTTGAAGCGTAGCGGGTTCACGGCAAAAGCATTGTAAACCACCCCACATGTCCAACACTTCTACATGAGGTTGACTATACACGGCTTTCATATACTCCAGAACTTGATCTTGTCCACAAAACAGCAAACACGGTTGCATGGGACATTTCACATACTTCCATCCCTTTTGAGATTCTCGGGCCTCCAAACGCACCTCATGGTAAGGACATACCATAGTGTCCACTGAACTGGGAGGATCATACACGGTCGTCAAGGTGAATTGAGGTGATGGGGGTGATTGCTCCACCATGTCATTCAATTCTTTCATCATATCTTCCACAGCAGCTCGGGTGTCTTCCACCACGTCGCACACCACAGGATCACAGTCCACGGGCGTCATATGTTGAATGCTCTTCTTCTTCTTTTTCCCCTCTGGGGGATGGGTTGATTTTCTCTTCCGATCGGTGGACATCGTACTCAAAGGTTGATGTCACCCCTACCGACCATGCCTTTTTATACCTTAGACCCTTGACTGTCATTGGTCAGTTTATCCTACCCATATAAGGACTTGTTATCTTCCCATTGGTCAGCTTGTTCAATCCAAATAAGGTCCTCTTGTCTTCCTATTGGTCAACTGTCCCTATTTAAGACGGTCCCTTGGTCACTAGATCTTCATTCTCAAAAGCCATGCCCCCAGACATCATGATCGGAGAACAAGATCTCGGTGCCTTGGAACTGCAAGTGGGTCATGGCCATGTGGTGTACACCGGGGGAGCCAAAGGTACGGATGCCCTCGTGGAAGAACAGGCCAAACACTTTGGGATGCAACTAGAAGTCCTGGTCCCCCCGAACCATCCTCGATCCACTTTCATCACCCCTTCTACGGTGGAAGTCCTGATGCTGGCCAACCCCCATCTTCACCAGGCAGCGGAGAAACTAGGCAAAAAAATGCCCAGTCATTTTTACACCCTGCAATTGCTGCAACGCAATTATCAATTGGCCAAAAAAGCCCATACCATCTATGCCTTTGGCATCTTGGAACCGGATCATAAACGCGTGAAAGGAGGCACTGGTTGGACTGTGCAATTGGCTATGGATCAAGGCAAACCCGTCTACCTGTTTGACATCCCCAGTCAATCATGGTACCGCTCGGACCATTACTACCAAGTCAATGAGAATGCCGCCACCCTGGTCACTGGCAGTCAATTTGTCCCTTGGGGACCTAAAAAGCCCACCCTACATCAAAGCAGTGCTATTGTGGGATCCCGGGATGTGGACGAGAAAACCCGAGCAGAAATTCAAGCCTTATTCAACCGCACCTTCTGTCTACCCGAGAACATTGATCAATTACGTACGGAACTGGAAGACTTTCATTTGTAATTTCTTAGTTTTTATTTTTGGAATTGTACATAGCTTTTCTTTTAGTTTTTATTTTTTCCAATTGTACATAGTCATTTTTATTTTTTCAAATTGTAGATAGCTTTTTTCAATTTGTACATAGGAGCACCCCACCCGCGTGGCAAAGAATACAGACCACCCATTGTAGAAAACATCAACTCTTTTTTAATTAAAAAATTTTAAAAAATGACATCACTGAGTTTGCACGTTCATCATAAATAAATGTCTCTTGACTCACAGTAGCCTTGACTCACAATAATCTCAACAGGAATAAAAAATGTTCAAGGAAATAAAATACGTCGCACTTGGTTGAGTCTCACTTCCATCTGCCTCCTCTCCCACTCCTCCCGCCGCCGCTCCTCCCGCTCCCGCTCCATGTCCCCAAAATACATTCTTATTCTCTGCCATGCGTGGCCCGCATGCACACGTGGCAGGTACAAGTTGAGTTCATTGTCCACTTCATGGAACTGTTCCAATGTCATCGGCCAGCGACGTTCAAATCGCGACCGAATGCGGTGCTGGTCCACCCATGGTATGATCTTGTTGACCAGGGCTCCCAGCAACGCTTCTGTGATCTCGGGATGTGGTCGTCCCTCCCGCTCGCCATTCTCAGTCCACACCAAACAGTTTAAAAATAATTGGAAAAACGCGACCACGCGCTGTCTGGTCAAGGGGCGCCAGGTTTCCTGTCGTCTCTCCCTCATCAGTCTGGTCTGCCGATCCACTCCCGTTCGCTCGGGCCCCGCTCTCCTCCTCAAGTACTCTGGCCCACCCACATTCAAGTCACTGGCTAAAGAGCCCAAGGGCTTTCTTGTTTCTGACATTTTCTTCTCACACCACAAACATAAGTCACTTAGGACCGGCTCAAAGCTAAGAGTGACGTCCTGTGGCCTCCCTTGACTTATATACCCTGATTCGCGCAATGCACCATGGTCTATCTAAGGAGGGGGGAGGGGGGTCCCCCCACCTCTTCCCCTCTCAAAGCATGATGGGTCTTTCTCTCATTGGCCTATTCCCTCCCACGTGACCCTTTGGTTTCTCTATAAAAAACCCCCTGTCCCATTCCATCTTTCACACTCAATGGATGATCCAGTCCTCAGTCCAGAAGCCCAACAAGTGATTGATCGTCTACGAGCCTTGTTATCTCGACTCGAAAAAGACTTGGAACAGATCCGCTTCAAAGCTTCTTATTTTGAACTGCTCCGACTTCATAGTCAAAAACATCTCAGTCGGAACGAATTGGCTTTATTAACTTTGAAAAACTTCTACCGGTGGTGAATGGGTGACAAACCCGACACTCCTGACAAGATCAGTCCTGGCAAGGTCAGCCCTCAAGCCCTGCAAATCATTGAACGTTTGGGAGAGATCCGAAAACAAATCAATCACCTGGTTCAACCTTTACGTTACAAGATCACTTTTCAAGAACTGTGCCGACTCCGAAAAGAAGGGATCATCACCACCGTCGAGTTTCAACTCTTGACCAATCCACTCTTTGATCCTTTCACCGATCCTTTCGCCTGATGGCTCAACCCCCACCATGTGTGATTTGTTTGATACCTCTCGCCAATTATACCACGTTGAGGTGCTGTGGTATTCCTTGTCATGTCGCCTGTGCCAAGCAACAGAATGGTCAGCCCCGCCTATGCTCTACCTGCCACGTTCCTCTTGTCGTCCTTGAAGTCCTCCATGAACACTGGAAAGAAGACCCGGAGTTTGTCCAGCATGTCAAGGACGATTGGAAAAACAATCCTATCTGGTATGGCATTTGCTATGAGAACGACCACGCCCTCCAAGGATTCTGGGGAGAACTGCGCGATCCCTATGAGCCTCACCGCAAAACCCTCTACTTTCTGGGTCACACCAAAAGCCTAGCCATTGGACGGATGAAAACCTGTATCAGCTTCTCGTAAAAAAAAAAAGGACACCCCCATGTTTGGACATTGAACTCGTTTTTTTTTTTCTACTTGTTGTCAATACCAAATAAAAGATGTTGATATATGATTTACATTAAAATATTTTCTTTCCCCGCGCCTGCCAATTAAGGCTCGCAAGATCAGGTGAAGAAAAGAATACCAGTGTATTCAGGAGCATGCGTAATGCCAGGCTGGTTGGTTGGCATCAGAGAGAAGAGAGCCAAGCAGCAGGCTGAGCAAGATGCTATTAAGAAGAAATAATCTGTGAATAAATGTTCAACTCCCTCGTCCTCTACCAGGGGGGCCTCTCTTCATGGAATCATGCCTCCAGACATCGTCGCAAGCCACCATATCCAGTTTAGACTTTGGACTCATTTTTGTTTTCTCTCACTTGTTGTGAAAAAAGTTTGACAATAAATTATTTGTTAAAATTTTTTGTGTTGTTTTTTGGAGTCAAGGACCACCCCCGTTCCCCAAATTGGACTTTGGACTTTGCGCCCACGTTTTCTCAGCGGGTTTACTTCCCCTTGAGCCCACGATCCCTTTTTCCTACTCGTCAGCGGTTTCCCCTTCCAAATCACGTGACTTCCGGTTGCATGAGCCTGCGATCCCTTTTTTCCCACTGGTCAGCGGTTTCCCCTTCCAAATCACGTGACTTCCGGTTGCATGAGCCTGCGATCCCTTTTTTCCTTACTGGTCAGCGGTTTCCCCTTTCAAAAACACGTGACTTCCGGTTCCGGTTATGACGTCATCCTTACATCAAAACGAGGCTCATCTTGCCATACGAGCCCACATTACTACTTGAAATTGACCAATCAGAGCTCAGTACGCGGGGCAAACTGAGTTTTCCTACGTCTTAAGGAGAAAGGACCCCGGGAACGAGGTTGTCGCCTGTTCAGTCGAGCATCGTGTTTGTGTTCGTTTACCAGCAACACCAGTGATTCTAGTTAGATTTACATTTATATGTATGAATGCAGGCTAGCAGGTGCTTATCTTAATGCAGTTTTAGTTTTGTGAAAGTCAGTTGTCCCATTTTCTATGTTTAATCATATAAAATGAATTTCGTAAATAACCGATTTGATGTAAGCTTAAAAAAATGCAGTTCATTGCGTAGTCTTTTAAGATTTTTTTCGTTAAAGTTCGTTTTTTAAGCAATTCTCATTTCGCAACTAGTTTACATTTTATCCCAAAATTAGATAGTGTGACTATTTTAGACTGGGTCGGTGTTGTTTTCTCAATCCAGTTTAGTATTCGTCATCGCACATTGGGTTGCTTTGACTGATTGCTAATTTAATTATCCAACAAACTGAAGAGTCAGTCGCTCTGTCGTCAATTTTATAGTCTTAGTGTAAAGCTCTATGTTTTTTCAGTTGTGGAATATCTTATCAGCTCCCTGTAATGTTATATTTTCAGCTTCCTCGCTTGAAGTGAATGCCATTTCTGTCCTAAATTAGAGACTAAAGTAAATTAGAATCGCCGATTTAGTGAGTGAGTTCAGTGTAGCATGGTTTTGTAGCGTGTCTGTAGATCGAAATGAAAAAGTTATCCAAGTAACTATAGGTGAAACAGTTCTCGGTCTAAAGTTATTTTGTCCAAAAAGAGACTCTAAAAGCTTTCGAAAAATAGTTTAGGGTGTGTTCTTTAAAACACCCGAGAAATACTTCGCGGGCGAAAAAGTTGTGCCATTTTCCCTCCATAATTGTGCTTGGAAGCTTCAGAAAACATTTTTCAGATGACTTTTCCCAGTAAACGGCCTGATGCCTGGGCGATATTGTTTATTTTAGCAAAGTTGTTTAATGAATTACAGAACTAAACAGCCAGTGGGCATGCGAATCAGTGAAAAATGCCTACCGGTATTTAGATTGCAAAGTCTGTCGAGTCGCTCCCCGGCTGCCGGGAGCGACACTAAGTGAGTTCATTCGTTTTTTTTAACAGAGCAACTGTAGTTTCACAAGTACTCTTCTTGACCTTAATAAGCTTTCCAAAGAATGCTGCAAAAAGCGCTGTCAGTGAATGTCTTGCTGAAGTCTTATTTTTGAAGGAAAATAAGTCAACTTTACTGTTTCCTCAGCGGTCCGCATTGTGTTTTTGCGTTTATGTTTTCCCTTGTTGTTTTTCATCTTTAAATATGAGCAAGCAACCTGGTGAGAAAAATGGACGAGAAAAATCACTTTGCAACGAATTAAAATTAAGCAGAAATTCCAACAGCGTCACTGAGACACAAATCAAAATTGTTCCAGAGTGCCTTAAATTTCTTAATACGACAAGAAACTGTGTAGAAATAGAAATTTAAGCAATTAGCGTTGTGTTTACAATTCAGCTTAATAATTTCTTTCATCGTCACGTCGATCATAAAAAAAATTACAAGCGGTGGGTTCGATCAGTCAGGAAGGCTTTCTACTCCGAAGTATCAAGACAAGACATAAAATAAAACACAGTAAAATGAAAGAGAAGCATTTAATAAAAACTGTCACACATTCATGGCGAGTCAGTACGAAAATCAAGAAGCAATCTAAGCAAGAACCGAACAAACTACCAAGAAAGAAGGAAGGAAGGGCGACATTTTTTGGCTATACCACACAAAGTTGACTCTGTTTTACCTGCACTCGTTGTAGCTCTCTGTTCCAAAAGCTCCAAATGTTCTGATACAAATCGGATGCTATCTAAAAGAAGTTGAATCGCTTCCCAGTTGTTTGAGTGTTGTTTTTACCATTCCGTCCACAACCCTAAACTGAGAACAGGTGAATTCCGACGTTCCTCACTACAGTAATCCTGTTTCTGAGCTGCATAGAGATAACCTGTTCAAGTTAAAATTCTGTCTTCAGTTCGACTAAACAAGCACATGATGACGCCGTTGTGCGAACAGATTACAATCTTGCTCCGTTTCAACTCCTGCAGCTAATAT
This sequence comes from Siderastrea siderea, assembly GCA_964030785.1. Lineage (NCBI taxonomy): Eukaryota > Metazoa > Cnidaria > Anthozoa > Scleractinia > Rhizangiidae > Siderastrea > Siderastrea siderea. Next base: position 48,950,510 of record OZ034966.1, on the reverse strand, counting down.
GGTGAAATCGTACAGCTTCAATCCACTTTGAACGATGATTATAACAATGTTTCAAGAAAAATCAAACACGTACCGCATTTTCAGAGCCAAAAATTAGTAAATTTTTTCCCAAAACTTGTGCCACTTCGTTCACTTTGGCTCGGAGCAGTTTTCATTTTGATTCATTCAGCTTTGGAGAGAAACGCTGCACACTTCGCAAGCTTTTGGCGCCTTTTTCGTTCAGTCATGTGACCAATTCTTGTCCCTTTTTATCTCTTACTCGTTTTTTTTTCTTTCTGTCTTGATTTTATAACAGCTATAGTGGTCGAGGTTTTAATAAAACAATTATTCTACTCGGACTTGCTGGGTATCGAATAATTATAACCAGCTCGCCGCTATGCACCTCGTTAGTTATCTATCATTGCAAAAACCTAACACTGGACGTAACAGCTAATGACGGACGTTAAAAAGTGATTTTGACTGGAGTGAACGTCTGGCGTTATAAGTTTCGCCGGACGTTAAGTTTTATACAACTCGCTCCCGTTGCTTTCCTGCCCTCTGGCTCGAGTTGGAAAAACTGGACAATTAGCAAGTGACATCATGTAATCCATATCGCAATGTACCCAATGTTACGATGAGGGATGATGACGTAGGAAAACTCGGTTTTCACTGCCGCTAGCACCACGGGCGCAAGCTTCGTATGCCAGGATTAACTTACAATTAAATTTTGCCCCACCAAAAGATCATTGAAAAAGAAAATTTAATAATATGCGTTTAGCTGTAAGATGAGTTTTTAAACATTTGAAAATATAATTGGAAACTCCGTTGATGTTCTAACAACAACAGCAACAACAACAACAACAACAACAATGCTAATACACTTACTATGCATGGTCCCATGTTCTGTTGTGTACCTAAGTATGAATATTTCGTTTAATTTGATGTTCTTGACCAAACCGAACTCCAGTGTGAAAGAGCTACCAAAGCATGAATTAGAGTTTCCAAAGAAAGCGTATCAGTTAGAGAAAAAAGCGTCAATAAACAAAAGCCATCTTACCGTCTTAATGTATTATATGTGTGTTAAATACGCTTATGTTTTTCATCTTGTACGCATTTTTTTACTTCGTGTCGCGTTAGCAATTTTTCTTATGTTCATCATAAATGCATTTTTTGATTTAGTTTTTCACTTTCATCCTATTTTCTAGTATTATTTATAATATCTACTCGAACTCTTGCACCATTCTGTAATACGTAGTACGTTATTATTTGAGTATTTTTTTTAATGAAAAAGACCTTTCTCTTTCAAAGTTTGGTTGTAGGCCACGACGGGGGAGACATTGTCCCGATGGACTTAACATAATGGCCACAGGAGCTAGTTCGGGGGAAGGCGCCTTAAAATGGTCATCATGCAGTGGAAACGCTTTCCAGCAGTTTCTCAGGTGAGTGCATGCATGTGTTATTACTTGCAGCACGAATAGAATAGTTCAGTTAAATTTCAAAAATAGGCAATGCAGAAAACTAACGTACAGTCGAGCCCCCACTAACAGCCACCTCTCCACAGCGTCCACTTTTTTGTCCCCCGGCCGACAGTCCATACATTCACTCTCGTTTTAACCTCACTACAACGGCCAGCTCTCTATAATGGCAACGGCCACCAACTTGCATCCCAGCTGCCCAAATGACCTCTCCACAACGGCCATTTAAGAGCGAACAGTTTACTGACGTGCTCACGGGACATCACTCGCAGTGTTTTGTTAACATTTTTGTTCTAAACAGTTGGTTTCTATTTTATTTTGACTGTTTCGATCGTTTTATGTATTAATGTGCTGTAATAAACATTTTTCAAAACTAAAAATGTTCTATCCATCCACCAAAATTGGTGTCATGTTACCTCCCTTCCTTCCCATAAAGGCCACCTCTCCACAACGGCCACTTACCTCTGTACCCAAGGTGGCCGTTGTAGAGAGGTTCGACTGTAATAACTAAAACACTAACCCTCGAATGAACAAGAAAACTCATATCCCTACTCCCTCCCCTAAGAGAAGGCTAAAAAAACTTTAATTAATTGGTTCGCAAAAATTAACGAAACTGTTTATATGTCAGTACTTTAAATTGTACATTGGAGTGAGTGTGTATCCATATGCTTTTGCGTTCTATTTTACCTTCACTAGGAAGAGTTGACATTGCTTAAAAAATTGTTATTGTAAGCGCCCATAACGCTATTTAAGTTTGTTCCTAGGTAGGCCCTAATAGATAGTGCTCGACAGCTTTGTCAGCATGCAGCTTTTGGAGTTTTGAACAACTTTTTGTGGGACGAGCGACTTTTTCCACCAGAGGCAACTTTTGACACTTGATTGAGCTTATGTAAGAGATATCAACCGTGCACAGGTTAACGTTTAATTGCAAATCTTGCACATGGTGGACTCCCCCCTCCACACGCATACTGACATTTATCCTTCAATAACTAAAATAACACAGTAATACCTACGTGTGTTTTGAATGAACCTCCTAAAATATCTCTTCCAACTTTTGCCGACAAGAACTTCGTTGGGAAATTGCCTGGTGTTGTTTATAACAGAGATGCTCGGTGCGAGTTTCTTTTTGGTGAAGGATATAAACAATGTCCTGTTACTGTGGCAAGTAGCTTTGGATTCCTAAGGCGAATATGCTAATTTATTGCGTTCAGTAGAATTTGACCAAGAAGTCGAAATATTAGGCCACTATTTTTGTATTATTGCTCTGTTATTTTATTCATTGCTCTTTGATCTCTAGGTGAACTCAACCTAGTTTATCGCGAGCTCCAAACAAAGAAAAAAATTGGAATCCGAGAAAAGGAGACTAGGCAAATTAAGGACGATGCCTCCTTTTCTAACTGCGCATACGTTCTGCGCATCCCAGGTCTGGTCCGAGATATTTGGGTTTCTTAAGGAATTTGCCTATTAATGCAACGGTATTTTTGCACGGTTTGCTACTACGTGGAAAAAGCAGATCTTAGAAAGGGGTATCAGAATCCAGAAAGAAAAGACCATACAAAAATTGTATTTTAAAGCTTTTTAAAGACCTATGATTGCTTACTTTTCTCTGAAAAATGCGTGGTTACCCACATTTTTCTTTTTAGATTTCAGTAGGTCTTGCTAAGATCTGCTTTTTCCCCTTAGTCGTGACCTTTGCAAAATATCTACGTATTAGGACCCACCGTCCTAAGGGGCAAACTTTTGGTAACATCCATTTACTATCACGATGCTTGTTCTAACTGTAAGCTAAGAAAATTCTCCTCATCTTGTTTTTTCTTCTTCGTATTCCCTGCAGTCAAACTGCGCCTCTTCATCCTGCACGAAAGATTGGAGTGTTTGCGTGTCCCTGCCAATTGGGGCTGCGGACGGTTCAAGCTGTGGACCACGTCATGTATGTCAACTTGAATTCCTTCACAGCTTAAAACTTGACACAAAACTTCATATATTTGTCGCAAGCATTTAACTGCTTCTCACAATTATATCTCCTTTTAATAGCGTTTTAAAAAGGTGATTCCTTGATTGTTTCAAAACAGCGTGTTACTGGTGGAGCCGAAGTTGTTCTTTTAAGGTTGATACCCGGCACTTTTTAAAGCTTAATGTTTAACTCAATAGGTTGCTTCCTGCAAGAGCTCAATTAAGTTTTCTATTTTGTCGAATGATGCAGTACGTTCCTACAAAAACAAGCTATCCCTGACAGTGCAGCATGTAGTACTGAAGGCGTATCAGTGGGCAATATCACAGCAAACGTCCCCTTCTTCATTCTCTTTTCATTTACTGTTTCATTGTTCGCCGCAAGTTCTTTGCCAAGTTGTTTTCACTATCAGGAGTAGGAACAGCAATAATATTATTAATAATGTTTCAAGTATTCCATACTTGAATTAATTTTTTTGATTGTCGTTTGGCTATCATTGTGTAACTTTTTGGTCATGGAGCCAGTGGTGCATACATAGCAAGTGCGTTGACAATGGCTCTCCAAGAATTAATGGGGGGTGGAGTGAATGGTCTGATTACAGCGCTTGCAGCCGATCATGTGAAGGAGGAGTGCAATACCGAGAGAGAACTTGTACCAATCCGCCGTATGTACACTTTGATTTCTCTTTATCTCACGCAATAAAGAAGTACTACTGGCCGTAATTTTGCCACTCGCACAAGGTATCCGATTATAGCTTGACAACTTTTAACAACTTGACAACTTGGGTTTCAACTGACCAATCTAATATTAGAACTACATGAGGAGTGAAAGTGAAACTTGACAACTTTCCGTCTAACCTTTCTTTCATTTTGAATAACCAGTTGACTCGGAAGCCGTTAAAAAGTTATCAGAAAGGTTTCAAAAAGTTGTCTTAAACTAATCAAATAATTTGTGCAAGTGGCATCGGCACGGCGCCCAGCGCAGCACTGCACAGTACAAGATACACTTCTTTTCTAGAATCGTTAAGTTGTTCACGAACGAGGTTGTTAACCAACCTTTCATTCAAGTGATAAGCAGTGGTAGACTTAGCACGGAGCCTTGGGTGCATGGGCCAATCTTAATCGTTGACGCCTAAAACTCCTTGTGAGGTTTCAGCATTCTCCTTCCACCCGCTTGACATTTCATTGGGAAGCCACCAGGCATTTCTAGGAATCCTGCCAGGCATGTTTAATCACACAACGTTGTTTTTACTTTTCATTCGAACAAGAGTTTTATTTCCGGTCTATTTTCTGATATTGTAGAACCTGAGTAGCTCGGGTACCGTAGTTATGGAGACATTCCAGGTACTACTACGGTAGTCCCTGATATTGTAATCTGGTCCGTTTATAAACATTTACATATGGGTTGAGAACGTGGCTGCGATTATAAATGGACTGATAGTAGTTGCCATGGTTACATACATGCTGACGTCCGAATTCCCAGCCCTTAGATGTGATAAAAAGCATTTGAACATTCATACAAAAAAGCACTATTTAAATGGCATCATTGTTACTATTTTTTTGAAAAACCACTGATTGCCTGTCAGCAGTATGCGGTACAGAAACGTTTGTATTTGGTTTCCTTTGTTTCAACCCCTTAGACCCCAAAATGGAGGTTAGAAGTGTTTGGGATCAGCCAAGGGTAAATGGAAAATATGCAATTTCCAGGTATTTATGTGATGAGAGACAAGAAAATTTTCACGACCTATGTTTGGATCATTCCACTGTCCTAATAGTTGATTTAAGAGTAAAGTGTCTTATATTCGTGGATTATGAAAAACGAGTAACTCGTTGCTAGATAGAGTTATATAGTAAATTTGAATTGCACGTGACGGGTAAATTTCCAGCTACTGGATAATTTTTGACTGTTAAACCCATTTTGTTAAATCTTATATATTTGCCGATAAAATCGACCTTCTTTTGTGACGACGCTTTGGGCTTGACGCTTCATTCGCGGCTGAAGGCAAAATAACTTTTTCAAGGTTGACTGTTAAAACGTAAGCCATTTGAAAGTTGAAGGTTAACACAATTGCACCAGTGGGTGTTGCCATTGTTTGTTGTGTACAATGAACCCTAAATGCTCTTTCTTCATGCTTAGGTGGAATGTCCACAGCCCTCTTACCGTGATATACAGTGTAAGAAAATACACTGATAAACTTGGCTACTACTATGAAGGCAAGTAAGACACACCTAATTGCGAGTGCCGACCGGTGGGATTTTCTCCTTCCTTAGCAAGTTTAACCACAATTGAGAATGAAATACCAGTGCGACGTCGCAATCTCCTCCTTGGACTGAGGCTCTGTTTACACGGTACCGGTTCCAAACGGATGAGATCCAAACGGATCCGGTCCGAAAATCGGACCGTCTAGGCGTTCTGTTTACATGTTCTGGAACCGGTCCGCAACGGATCCAAACTGATCCAAATGGATCCAAAACTGGACCTTCTGTTTTGCAGGTCCAGTTTTGGATCCGTTCTGAACCGGTTCCAGAAAGATCCCGTGTAAACACCTGGATCAGTTCCAAACGGTTCCATGTAAAAAGAAGCCAATCCGGTCCGGTTTGGTTTGGAACGGTTCCGGTCCGGTCCCGTGTAAACATGCCCTGAGAAATTTTAGTATAACTGTGGATCTTCAACGCTTGCAATACGATTGCAGTAGTCAGTTGAAAATAATCTCATGCAAGCTTGTTAAGTAGAGAGGCCACCATAATTTTCTCTATGTTATATCCTGTCCCTTGGGTCAACCGAGTTAAGTTTCGGCCTGACTTTTTCCTCAAATCCTTTTTGATTTGCCATAACTAAACTAAAATAACAAGCTACAGCTACCAATAAAAGGAATGGCAAACTGGCAACAGGAAACATTTTAGTAGAAATATATTTCGAGAAAAACAATAAATTATATGCTACTTTCTCCTACAGACCCCTGTAAACTTGCTTGCATTCAAGGAAGTGTAGTAACATATCCGTACGGCATAGTTGCTGATGGAACCCGATGCACTGGTGACCCTGGTAACTTCGATACCTGTATTGCGGGAAAATGCCGGGTATGTTAATAGTTAAGCTTTCAGATATCTCCGGACTGACACAAGTCTCTTCAATATATCTTCTAATGCGGTTTACGGTGTAAATCAAATGGAGATCATCAGTGACCTTTGTTGGTTATTATGATTTAAAATATCTTTGCATGAGTTTATGGTTTCAATATAACAACGAAATATTTTTTTATTGTACTCAAGCCATAGCAATAACCAGCATAAATTATTGTACTCAGTCACCAGAAAGTTGCTCCTATTTGTTTGTTTATTGGCAACCTTTAAATTATTCTTTAAATGATTCTGAAACAGTTATATAATGAAAAATGTTAACAAAAGAAAAATGACCAGCTGAATACACCTTTCCTTGTGAAGTCTTTTATTTGTTAGTTCACCATAACAACAAAAATAACAACAACATAAGCTCGTAGAGTGTATTTAAAATAGCTGAACGACAAAACAGAGTACATACTGTAAGTATACAATGCACAACAGACAACAATCCTGAGAGCAGTTACAAAAATGACCTCATCCAACTATCGCAGAGGACCAATATTAAAGTTAGTGTATTTAACTTTAGTGAAATAACTATAGTATTATTACTATAATTGTAAAGCAAGATCTGTTTTCTCCAAGGCTGTGGGCTGTGATCATGTTTTGGAGTCTGGAACACAAAAAGATCGGTGCAGAATTTGCGGCGGCAATGGAGATACGTGTGTATTGGAAAAATCAGCTTACACAAAGGATTATAGAGGATATGGTAAGAAAGCTTCGGCACAATCCCAGACATTGTGTTAACCTGGGACGTACAAGGGGTGGGTGGCAGCGAAGATGGCAGCCATTTTAGATGACGTCATAGGTCCCCAGCAGACCCTCAGCCCATACCAATGCCTCATCTTTGTAGAGTACATCACAGGCTTTCTAGTAAAGGTGAAATCTTTTAGAAATATTGTAAAAACAAAAACCCAGCAGCACGCACATCTGATAGCCACATTTTGGGGTAGGTTAGTAATGGTCAAGCCATTTTTGCTGACACGACGTTGACAAAAAGCAGCAAAGTGTCTAATTATGCCATATTCTACATGTCTAGCATAAAAATTTCAATTTGCCATTTTTTGCAATTTCAAAAAATCCAAGATGGTGGCTATCTTTGATGACGTCACAAGCCCCCCCAGTAGCACTTTAACCCATAATATATATCCATAATGTAGAGCACACCAAGGGCTTTCTACAAAAGATAAAATCTTTTTGAAATATAATAACACTCAAAAACCCAAGGACCTTTCCTTGGTTGTGGCTTTGCTTGTACGTCCGAGTGTAAAACGCATCGTTTTAAATATGACAAAGTAAAAGGGGGGTACTGGGTACTTACCTATATTCTCATGAGCTTAATAACGAGATTTGGGTTGTGCCACTTGTCCTGGAGAATTCAATCAATAAAAATCAGTCACTGATTGCCAATCAGCAATCAACAACCAATCTATACAATCAATATTAGCGAATAATAATTTGTTTGTTGAAATGGTGGAAGTTCTGAAGTTTTGTTCAAGGTTTAAACCGGGGATGGAGTTTGTTTGTCATGTAAATAAAAATTGAAATAGAGAAAAAAAAAACAAGAGAAAAGGACTTTAAAAGGAAGATGATTACCACGATACAGTTCAATTTGTTTGACAAGCTATATAATTCTTTTCCCAGGTTTTGACAATCCAGACCCTATTGTTGTTCTCCCAGTGGGGACGGCAAATGCAAGAATTAAGAAAAAATCAAGTGCTACATACAATATGCTTGGTAGGTTCATTCACTAGTCACCGTTTACTCTCACTTTGCTCTTTCTATAACCCATTCCCCTAATTTAAATGTTATATTAGCACACTATTGCACTCTAACATTAACTTGCAATTTGAGAGCGGAGAATCACTGAAAATATTTACATTAGGACAGACAGGCCACTGCTTAAAAGAAAAGGTAGGTAAAGTCGCTACGTCGCGCACGAGCCAAGGAGGCCCACACGGCCGGAGCTTATCCCGGTTTTGTAGCATGAAACAACTGAGAGTATTGCTACTCCCTCGGTCCCTCCTGTATGGGATGCTAGTGCATCACATGGTTACCCTCAGCAGTACGTCGCAGGTACCCGTTTTATACACCTGAATGGAGAGAGACCATGTGGGGTAATTTCTTGTCTAAGGAAACAACACGATGGCAGGGACTGGTACATAAAACAAAGTCGTAAACGTAAAACATGTTCTTGATAACTAACTGAGCAGCTACAATGTAAGAGAGGTTTCCAGGTGAAAAACCTAATTTAGCTTAATTTTGTCAACACACAAACAGTATAAAAGGCAAAGTGCTTACACTGTTGCGTCTTTTTCCGCTAAATTAAAGAATTTATTAATGTTGTACTGCAATCCTTCATTTCTTTTCTTTATTTCTTCTCAGTTATCCCCTCTTCTTATTTTCAAATGTATATTTTTACCGTAGCAGTGCTATTGTAATGAAAGTATTAATATACTTAAATAGCTATCGTTTGCACAAAACGTTTGTGGAACAACCAGGGTATAGTTTGACTAGGAAGTCAAGCAACTAACATAAGGTAATTACGAAGGTGAACTAAAGAATACGAAGGCTATAATCGCGGTCAAGCCAACTTTTTAGTTATCAAAAAAGAGAAAGACACTCGGAATTTCATTTCATTAAAGGAAAAGGTTTAGTGGTTAGTTGTCTGGTTGTTAAGTCTAGATTTTTAGATTTTTAGATTTTTTTAATCATATGCTTTCATGGAAATATTCATTTCATTATCAAATAGGAATCAAAGATCATTTAACAGGACAATACATAATCCGTCCTCCGAGCTGGAGCCGAGCAGTTTATCACAAAGGAACAAGAATCGAGTACAGTCATAACGCCAATCAATACGCTGATTCAATCACAGTAGATGGACCCACAAAAGTGCCCCTCAGGGTAGTGGTAAGTCAGCTTGTTGACTGCCCATATTAACATAATAGAGAGTAAAAAAGTAAACTCCTCTGTATTTACTGTAAAGCATCAAACCAACATAATTTAGAAAATTTGTTTTAGTTCATTTACCTTTATGAACGGCCTCAGGGAGCTGACTTTTCAATACTACAGACCTTTACTGTCAAACGAATCTGCCCCGACTGTGCCATCAAAATGGATCGCTGGAGAGTGGTCTGCCTGTTCAGGAAAATGTGGCCAAGGTATACAATGATTACTGCTGTTTTGTTTACTGTTAAGCGAGGCGTCTGGAGAGCTTACAAACAAGAATGTTTGGGAATGTTTGAAAACAAAGACTTTCTGACTTAGGATCCATTTTGTATCTGCGATATGTCGCAATTTGTTGTTTCCTTTACTAATTATGTTGTGCCAGACCTATTTGGAGGAATGTAATTTCGAAATGTTTTTTTCCCTAATGTGAAATTTGGGAAATAAACGATATGCGATTATTATGTTGCATTGACAAAGAGAAGAGCGTTTTGCAATGTTGGCTAGAGGAGACCATTCCGACATTATGCGGGACGAACATCATTAAATTTTAACATTCGATTATTGTTACCCAAAGCTTACATTTTACAAGAAAAAAGACATCAGGTTCATAAAGTTATTTCAGATCATTCCAAACGATCATTCCAAACGAAAAGTGCTGGAAGTACTGTATGTCATTCAGATGAACACTTTCACTGGATGTTTCCTCTTGAATTGAACCCGTGCAGAAAACTAGTTATTTTCAAAGATAAGTCAAATAACACGTCACTTGACCGAAAAGAACCACCATGATTACTTGAAAAATGTTAAGGATATATTAACTTTCTTGCTAATAACAGCCTTTGACCTTGCCTTAAAAACTTTAGTAGTGGCGGAGTTGAAGGACAGCGATCTATCCCAGGTGTCTTTCTTTTTCGTGCTTGCTTTATCACTAGAGGAGGATACGTCACCCATTTCTTAACAACAAACTTTCCTTTTTTTCATTTGAATTAATTAGTAATACAAGCCTCTGGGTGTAGGTCCCGGGGTCGGGGGTACTCAACAAAGTTTTATACGGGGAGGCGCCGCCCCGAGGTCCAACCCTAGCCTTTTATATACCATTTTTGACAGAAAAGGTACCCCTTTCGTATACCTTCCATTCCAAAATGATACCCCTTTCACGTACCTACTTAAGAACACTGCATCCCTTTTCTAAGGCCTTGGAATGCAGTTAATGAACGATACTAGGGGAGAACAGTTTTACCGGAAGAGATGTTAACATTATTGTCTACTCAAAAATTAAAGATCCTTTTAAATACCTACCAATGACAGATTTCCCTACCCTTTCATATACTTCAGCTCGTGAAATCCCTATCCTTTCATATACCTGAAGGGTGAAAAAGGTACCCCTTACGGGAGGAGGCTCCCCGTATAAACCATTATAAGGTGAACCTCCCTCTTCCCCCGGGCGTAGTTCCAAAGAGAAAACATCGTTTTACAATGTACAGCATGAGGCTTTTCTGATTGTTTGTGGAAATCGGGTCGTCAGGCAAAAAAAAAACCCGTGGCGGGCTGAAGTATTAGGGTAATGGTCTTCTGGAAAGATTGCATGCAGGTTGTACTATGTCACGCTTTCATAATGCATTTTTATCAGTGTTAAACTAACAATAAATTAAAAGAGCTGTGATGTAAATTTTGATGCTCTGTGTAGGTCAGTTTCGACTCGCGAAGTGAGCCGTTTCCGGTCCGATGATTAGACTCCTGCTTCCGCTGACTCTTGCACTAAACAAGTCAAACCTGAATCACAGAAGCCTTGTAAACTGTCTAAGAACTGCACTTCAAAGTAAGTTTAATTCTGTTGTTTATCAGTCGTGCGAAATGATGCAATGCTCTAATTCTAATGTCCTAATTAATAATGCCAAATTGGCCTGTCGCGCACAATAGCTGGAAAAAATACAAAACTTTCAGTCCAAAAAAACGCTTATTGTTACTAAACCGTGCAAATAAAATCCAATCGACTACGAAACATTATAAAAGCTAGCTATATTCCAAAGCAAATGACTGGATGACGATAAATCATTCATTTATTCCCGTATCACCCGGATTCTGGTGCCATTTGTTACGTCATCACTTTTTGCAGTCAGATGTGCTTTTGAGAAGCATCCGGTAGAGTAGGATGAGATCTTGCAAATCATGACCAAATGTCAACGATCGGATGAATCAGGCAAGCCTTCCTACGGACAACGTTATCGTGTTAACAGTTACTCTTTCCTTCTTTTTAAAGGGACACCGTCACGGTGATTTATACGTTGAGAGTTAAAAAATGTGCTAAAATTTAAATTATAATCTCAGACAACTGGTAGAGTAGTTTTAAACGAAGCTCAACCAGTATTTTTGGGTTTCCTCTGGTAAGAATATGTCTTTTAACTTTTCAAAGTTATCATAAAAATTAGTGACAGTGTCTCTTTTAAAAATGGGAAAATAAAAGCAACGGGAATGATCACAAACATTTAGAATTGCACATATGCTCCAAATCAATCTTTGGAGTAACGGCATTTAATTGAAAGAAACAATTACTTTTTTATGCTGCAAGGCGTGTTTTAAATAATTTGGTCAATGATGAGCGTAAAATGCCATTTCTTGCTTGAAAATGCGTTTTTTCCCCGAAAAACTTTTTTCAGGTGGTATTTAACGCAATGGAGTGAATGTTCTAGAACGTGTGGAAATGGCAGCCACTCTCGCCTTCTTTACTGTCGTAAACAAGTTAACGACTCTTATTACCAGAAACTTGAGGACTCAGCCTGTGACGTAAGCACTAAACCGTCCGTGTCTTTGTTTCAACGGTGTAATGAAGTACTGTGTCCAGCAGAATGGAGGCAAAAAATTATTATAAGAAATGGGATATGAATAACTCGACTATCTGGACACAACAAACGAACCATTAGACATGTTGATGTCAATCAACGTTGCAGTGCTGAGCACCCCAATCTCGTACCCAGACTTCTTGATCAGCGGGCAGTCGCCGGGAAAGAATCTGGGGTACTGGAAGTTTTACTGCAGAAATCCTGCGTTACCGGTTCTTAGTTTCGTTATAGTGAACAGCCATTGAGAAAAATCATCTTGTTTTCATTATTCTCGAGTCTCTCCCGGCGACCACCGGCTGATCAAGAAGCCTGGGGACTCTGGGTGCGAACCTAATACTTATCTTATTTAACTTACGTGGCGGGGAAACGAGAAGAACATACCAGTAATGATTCCCAAGATTCGTTTTATTTTTACCATCCAGCCAAATGCCACTAAACGTTTTCTAAAATTTATCTGGAAATATACATTTAGTATGACATGTCATTGTTCACGACTATGTGAAAAAATTCTGCTTGCGCATAGTCAGCCCAGAGAATTAAGTTTTTTTTTTTAATTTTTAAATTGTTTTTACCTGTTACAAAGCACGCCAAATAGATAGCTCAAGAGAGAGAGAGAGAGAGAGAGAGAGAGAGAGAGAGAGAGAGAGAGGTTGTCACACCTAAATAGACATGTAGCTTAGGCTGCTTAGTCAAGTCGCGTGGTCACAAGTGCAACAAAAAATAATGAATTGATCAACTGACGTATATTTTAATAACCAATTAGGAAAAGAGAAAAAAAACTAGCTAAGAATGTCCTCACTTTAATAAATACAAATCAAAATCGTAAATAACTGTGAATTTTTGGCCACCATCCACAATTGCATGCAAGCAGTGACCTCTCAACATACCCGATCACGCTAATCTTTACATAATCCAATCAGCCCAATTTGTCTCAGCGTTCCCTTGCTTTCAAAGCCCTTCTCCTCCGAAAAAAATACAACATCGCGCCATATGTCTCCATCTTTTTTCTCGGCTTAGTGTTCTGCAACGTGTGGTGGCGGTTTAATGACGAGAAAAAGAGAATGCGTCCGAACGAATGAACATGGAAAGGTTGCGCCAGCAGCAGACCTACTTTGCCGACATGCCATGAAACCCCTCACTGAGTTCATCTGTAACGAAGACAAGCATTGTGATCGTAAGTAGTTTAAAGTCATTATCTCGAATTATAATATGAATTGAAGCCTGCATACGCTCTAATAGGCCAAAAAACTATGCCTTATATTAACAGAGAATAGAAACTTTTGCAATTTGAATTGTATCTTATGTAGAGTGCCTCTTGATACCAGCCTCTTTGTTAAATAGACCTTTCTGCCCAAATAACACCTGTTTTGGCGTGTCTTATAAAGCATAGAAAAGCACTTTTTTACTGTTTTTGAGGCACGTTCCAGGGGAAACACTAAAATGTTTCTTTATGGTATAATTACCTGCGGAAATTTTTGATGGAATATTTAACCCTCAGACGTACAGACAAACTCATACCCTACCATGGTACAAGGGTGGCTGATGGACCCTTCACCCTTTGATTTTTTGTTACTTTCATAATTGAAAAGAATTCAGCAATGGTAGGTAGCTTTGGAGTTGCTCTAAAAGATGAGATACAAGTTACGGGTTATGAGGCTGCTAGGCGCCTGTGACTTCGGACTTTTAAGAACAAACGAGAAACACACGAAGAGCAGGAGATAAAAAGAGCATGGAATGTGAACCTCCGGCTCGTGCCCTTTCGCATCCTGGAATGGACGACGTGTTTTATGACAATAAGGTTTTTTGCTTCTTTATTTGCATAGTACAATTTTACAAAAAATAATATATTAATCCCAAAATGAGTTTGAATCCAAGCAACTGAGCCCAACTTCCCGAAAATGCCTGCACATAATCTTTCGTAAAGTCCCACGAAACATGTAACCTGGCATTCAAATAAATGCTCTCTTTTTGCTCTACAGCTCCACCTGAAATCCAAGTGGCATGTTTTGTTGGGGCTGATAACCTCAAAGAAGTACTTGGTGATTTTACCAATGAAATCAAGTGGGACAACACCAACGAAGTTGTGAAAAAATGTGCAAAGCTGGCTCACGCGAAAAGTTACACTCTTGTAGCTATGGGCAAGGATGGCCTATGTTTATCCGGAGCTGACACGAAACACAAATATTACAGAAGTGGTACTTATAGAGCGTATTGCAAAGATGGGATTGGCATGGGAAACAATATGCTCGTTTATTCCTTGGGTAAGCATAGCTTTTTTTTATTATGTACATACAGAGATACCTTCCAAATTTTTTGCAGCTTTTTGTGTCCATAAAGTCGAAAACATTTTCCTTTTGTTCTTTACAGTACAGAGATACAAACTATTTTTTACAGAAACGCAAACTGTTTCATATACTTCAAGCACATCGCATCAACAAATGTGTGAAAACTACCATGCAATAAGCACAAGCACAACGAACACACTTTTCCCCTTTTTCTTGAACTTGTGGTTTTGCTTACTCACAAAGCGCTTGTAAATATAATTATTTCAAAATTAGGGGGTGTGAAATAAGCGCAAACATAAGAACAAACATTATGTACCAATGCACCTGCGTATGTTGCTTTTTACATGTTAGGAGATCCTTGTGCTTATTCACGCGCTCAGCTCACGAGAGGAAATTATATTTCACAGGCCGCTTGCCAAGTTTTCAGCTACTTGGGTGTTATCACGACAGCTACTACGGCCGCGCCCTGACTGATAATGACGCTAACTTCCGAGATCAGATCATCTGGAAACGAATGGAACTGACAGTAAACCAGTGCGCGCGAGTGGCTCAAGATGCAGGGTACGAATACTTTGCCGTGTCGTATTACGGAGAGTGCTACAGTGGAAAGGATGCTGGCAAGAAGCTATGCCAAATATGGGAAAAGCACAAAATGTTGGCAGTTTAACAAGGACAAGGGCTTTGGAGTTGGTAAAGAATGGGATAACTTTGTATATCGTATGAAATGAGATGGTAAGTATTAAAATAATAACATTATTATTATTTTTATTTTTTATTATTTTTCTCTGGTTTTCTTAATTTGAACGCCTACTACTCAGTAAGGGGTTTTCAAGGACATTGGCGACTAATAATTAAACAGAAACAAAAAAATTAATATTAACCCTTAATTCACACCGGGCTTTTTTGGTCTTCTGAAACCGCCCCCACCTCTAAACTCCGAGAATATTAAAGCTATGACTACAGATAGTACGTCCAAAAACGTTCCATTGAGGTACGTAACATCAGCTGATGACGTCTTATGACGCACAATAACGTTTTGCTCTCAAACGGCAGCCATCTTGGATCCGCCATCTTAGAATTCTTGTTTTTTCAAAAACATTCAAAACCTCAAAAATTGATCAAAAATTGATCGAAATCAATAAATTAACACGGAAATGAACTAAAAATGTAAAATTACTTCAAAAAGAAATGATTATTTACTAAAAAGAGGGAAATTCAAAATTCTGAAAAAAAAACGCTTGTCAAAAAGTAGTTGCCATGGTAACGCCAAACTAAATAGACAAGAACTTGCTCTACCAAATTGTTCTCAGATAAATTTTAGGAAAAGTCACCAAGTTTAGTGGCTTTACCTTGCTTATTAAAAAAAGTTTAAAACGTCGAAAGTCCGTGCGGGCAGAATCCGTCCCGCCCCCCTCCCCGAGGAGGGGGGGGGAGGGGCTTTACTGTCCTTGGATTTAACTCAAAATTAAAATTTATGGAAACTTTTCGTTGACACTTAATAATTTTACACAGAAAAGTGAAAAATACATCTTAATCCAAAAAAGGATTGACCTTGTGTTACTTATAACGTCAAATCTCGTAGTCCTAGCAACGGGAGAAGGTTGAAGGTGATGGGTTAATATGCATTCATTGGATCATTGATAATTAACCACAGGGAGTTGGCTACTCCTCCCCATAAGGGTTTCTTCGATTTTGAAGGATTTAGCACAAAATGACGCTTAAAAGCAGAAAAGCCTTCTTTTGAAAATTTCTAATTTTAAGTGAAATCCAAAATGGCCACCATTTGTATGATGTCACAGGCCCCCAGTAGCGCCACAAACCATAACATTTACACAGGGGGGGGAAGCAAACTTCGCCAATTTTCGTGACCTGATGATCCACCGAAAATTGACATCACATCCGGTTTTAAAAATCGGCGAGCAGCTCACTCAGTGAGTTGAAGATGGACGCTCGGGAGTTTATGGTTTCTTCTTTCTTGTGACCACCACTGACACGCAGTTGCTTATCTTGAATACCAGAGATGTTACAAAGTTACTGGATTATCTATTTTAGTCGATATATTGGCAAAACAGAAATGTTTAGTACAGTTTTGATGGCATTTTCCAGGCAGCTTCGTGTAATGTCATGGCGAGTGTGTCGCAGTTTTCGATACAGGTGCGGATCAAACTTTTGCTTCTCGTGACTCCTGATTCAGTGTAATCGTCAATTTAAATAGCCTATGATGCGTGAAATATAATGAAGAAAACGCCAGCAGTAACAGTTTGGATTGTTAACATCGGGAAGGTAATTAACACTCGACGTAAAGTGCTGGAAGTCCTACTCTATCGAAACTACTCTGCACAGTGATACCTGATATCGTCTCTAACGAAGCCGCTCAAACTTTTGCCTCTCGTGACCCTTGATTCAAAGGAATCGTCAATTAAAATAGTCTATCCCGAGTATAATACAAAGAAGAAAACGTCGGTAGTCACAGTATGTTGTGTTAACACTGGGAAGGTAATTAACACTCGCAGAAAAGTGCTGGAAGCAGTATCGAAACCAACCGCGGACATGTTTAGAAGCACTCCTGATGTGGCAGACATCTGTGTACTCAAGCAGACTCAAGGTTAGTAGTCTTGTGTTTTCGAAGTTTCCGTTTTACAATGATGGGTAGACACAATTTGTTTTTCTATGGGAATGTATTTTTTGTGTTTCGATGTTTTAAAAGAAGTCTGAATAAAGAGAACTGCATAATTAATTAATGAATTTTATCTGATTGAGCGATTCCTAGGTAGGTGGGAGGGGGGGGGGGGGGGTTGGGGAAGTAGGGATGGTGAGACGAACAAACCAGCGTTGTAATAACGTAACGTAGAATCCTGATTTCTCAAGCTCTCGGTTTCTGAAAACTGGCTTCCCTTTCCCAGTCAGACACTGTAATTTTACCCCGATTTTTCAAATCCCGAGATAATTCAAACCAATTTCCTTTTCCTCAGGAGGTTCAAAAAATCGAGATTCCACTGTATGTTTAAGATTGGGATTACCAGTTCAAATTGTCGACATAATTGCGGGATTATCTAGCTATCTTGCCCTTTTAATATACATGTATTCCCTTTATATTACTACAAGAAAAGGAAATAGTCCTTTATTGATTAGGCTTGTTTGGAATTTTTAATTAATTCCAGTGATACATTGCTTGTAATGTTGATGTTTTTGTACTTAAATACAAAGGCATCAACATGTTGGTCACTTTTCTAAAAATTATACAGCATCATTCAAAAGTAAGTTAACACTCAATACTTGATCCTAACATGAATCAAGTATCGAGAATCGAGACTTGATAATTGATTTTTGATTCACAGTACTTGATTCCTGCACAAATCACCGAACCGGAACAGCCTTTGTTCATTTTCGAGTATTTGCCTCGATAAAACATCAAAACAAACAAAACCAAAACCAAAAAAGTTTATCTTTCCCCACATTTCAAAACGTTTCAGCTCTATACATAATTAACTCAAACTCGATTTTGGATTTGCGCAAATTGGAATAGTATTGTGTTAGTCTTGATACTAATTTTCGATACTCAATTCATGTAGGAATTGAGTAATGAGTAGCAAGTCAAGAATTGAGACTCACGACAAACTGTACAATGTCTTTATTGGCATTGGTTACTACGTTTGTACATGTACTTTCAACTGCAAGGATAGACAGTGGTATTTGTCATCCACATGTGATCTACATGGACAATTGTAGCTGCTCATTCAAGTATAAAGCATTATATGTGCACCCTAGCTGTCATGAATTTCATATTCTTTGGTGTCAACTTTGTCATGTGACATTCTGTCCTAAAGGTCTTGTTACACTAGGACATAAATATTGTCTTTCAACTATTGGTAGTCCCAATTTTAAGACCTATCCATTTTTGCTCTTTAAAAAAAATGATTATTTTTAATGACTTTTTGCACCTGAGGCTACACATTGTCTGCACTTTGCCTGCTGTAGTTATTTGATTTTGTTACAACACAGTGACTTCTACCAAGTCTCTTCATGTAGAAAACATACCAACCCTTAACTTTAGGTAAATCTATTGCATTCATGTAATTAGTATCAAATCTTTAGCTTATTAATCTTACGTATAGGTACATACACATTCAGATTTGTGAATACAAATGTATAACAAAAATAAAATTGAGTAGCCAAAAGCCCAAGTATGTAACTATTTTAATGTCAGGTATATATTTGTCATGTACTATCACAGACATTTACTTAACCCTTTCACCCCTAGTAGTGGCCAAAATTTAAAATTCGAGAAAATGCTAAATTTCATTTCATTTTTTTTTCAAATCCCCCCAAACAAACAGTACCCTGCGAAAGTACTGCCAAAGAGATTTCATTTGAATGGTCACACCATAGGATTTCATCCACAGACTCAAAAGTTAGCACTACATCACATGTCTCCATAATTGACTCTGGGAGTAAAGGGGTTAATAAAATCTATAGCATTCATGTAATTAGTATCAAATCTTTAGCTTATTTGCATACAGTTACATAGTTGCATGTTCAGATTCATGAATAAAAATATATAACAAAAATAAAATTGAGTAAGCCCAAGTATGTAACCATGTTAATATCGTGTACATTATCATGTGCTATCACATACATTTACACGTATTTGCTAAATGATTAATAATAAGGTAGATATAATTTTAATATCAAGCAGTTCTTGTAATGAATAGAAAATGAGCAATATTTGTTTTTTAACTGTTTCATTTTTGATCTAGATGGCTGTGAAGACTCCTAAAGTTGCTTTCAACACATAATTTGGGACTATTCTTGTGAGATTCCTGAGCCCGCAAAGGTTTGTCGCTGAGATGAGTACTTTGGTTGCAGACAGGATTTTTCCCTTTGATTAGCATGCTGGACACAAAGATTTATTGCTTTCCTTTCAATAAAGTGGCTGGGTCTGACATGTAAGGAAACATGACCTGCAGCATACAGCGGAGGAAGAGATGTTGGTTTCTGAGCCCAGATCTATGTAATTCTTTTGAACTGTGTTTGTTAACATTGTTAGCCATGATTATAGTAGTAGTGACATGTAGCACATGAATACCTGTATATCAGTTGCTGTCCATAAAATTTGTTACTCAGCAACAGAAACAGTGTTGTGCTACCATAACAACTTGTACGGTATGATGAGATACTGTCAACAGTCATCCATAATAATAACCACGGATGCATGACGATGTTGAAAATTTGTCAGTCTCTTTTCCTGTGTTCTACTCAACAGATGTGTAGTCTCGAACATTTGTTAACCAGCAACAGTACTCATCTGGTGTTGTGTCATAGTTATTGTGTAGTTCCAGAAAAAAAATCCATACCCACCACATGGAAGGTCATTGGAAATTCCTAGGGGAAAGGGGCTCTCAAAAGGAAAAATTTTAGAAGCAAAGTATGAAGCTAAGCTGAAATCTCTTGGGGGGGGGGGGGGGCAAAACAGAAAAACCTTCTGTGGAGGGAGTAAAGATATTTTCTGGAACTACACATCATTCATGTAACCAGTATCCAAAGTGTAGGGAAAGATATTGCTCATCATCCATTATGTGTAGGTGACCATAAATGACATTACCATACAGAAACCAGTTTGTAATTCCCAGTACAGTTATGTATACAGTAGGTTGGGGCTACACTTAATTGTTAGTCTTGATTATCTGTCAGGCAAATCTGTTGGTAAAAAATATTCATGACCCTTATGATCAGGATGGGTTGCTTGAACTTGACCTTGTTGTATAAGGTTACTGGTTGATTCCTTGATTTGTAAGTTAAGTCTTCTGTCCACAACCACAGTATCAGTGGATGATAACAAAATAATAAGGACTGTGCGATGAATAAGCTGACATATTGACTTCAGTCAGCATCTGGCTTTAATTAAAGACAGCTTTTATGTAGCAGTTTAATTATGAAATTACTAAGCTGTTACTAGTAGTGTGCACAATATTAAGTAATCAAAATGTATAAAAATACTTAATAGGACAATAATAATAAAGCGTTATTGTTTGTCTTACGATGTGGTCACTTGTGATGTAGATCAATTATATATTGAGAATTTAATAATATAGAAAAAAAGAAAAGAAAAATAGATAAAGGGAAGTCTTGGCGGTCAACAGCGACAAAGCACCACAGGGAGTATTGTTTCAGATTCTGTGTTGTGAACAGTCTCTCTAAAAACAAAGAGTGTTAATGGGGTTCCCACTTGTTAGAAACGCCGTCTTTACGATGTTTTGTTAAAAGGAGTCTTATTCTACGACATAGGCTATTTAAATAAAGAATTACTCACCTTGAAGTCATCATTTTGACTGATTTTCCGAATCCTGTGAAATTCGAGGGAGACAAAGCCGCCATTTTCCATACAAAAGAACGCTCGAAAACAACGCAGTTTATAAACCTTTATTTAGAATAATCTCTTCACTAATCAAATGGAAGGAAAGAGTACATATTTCATTTCATTGTCACGAAAATGTAACAGGAAAATTTATCGCCGATGAAAAAATATGGCCATTTTACTCACCAACTGAACGAAACTGTCGCCGTCAATTTTGATTTTCCCGCCCGCGGAAGAAAAAGGCTGTTTTTGGACCGGATGAGACGTCAATTTTCGGTGGATCATCCGACCACAAAAAAGTCCCAGGCGCAGTCAAGTGTTCTCCCCGCCCCTGCATTTACAATATCTTGTAGACCACGTCATAGGCTATCTATCAAAGGTAAAATCCTTTCGAAATATTGCAAAAAACAACATCCAAAGTGGGGGAGGGGTCCATATACCCCCCTTGTGTTACGGTAGGAGTTGAGTTAGCTTGAGGACAACTTCATCTATTTTGCGCTTAACGCTTCACTTTATTGACAACCGGTCATTTCTTTGTATAGTCCTAAAAGTTGAAGTTTATTTATTTATTTTTTGTCTTTTAAGTTAAATACAATCTTTCACAGTTAGTGAAAGGAAAAGGCCGTCAAAATTAACACAGGCAATTGCCCCATTGTGGTTGTGCGTAGTTAAATAAAGATAAAGTCGCACACGGGCCTAGGAGGCCCACACGGCCGGAGCTCATCCCAGTTTCTGTAGCATGAAGTAACTGAGGACATAATGCTACTCCCCCCCTGGATGGGATGTTAGTCCATCGCAGGGCTACCCCCAGCAGTATGTCCCAAGTACCCATTTATTGTCCTGGGTGGAAATAGACAATGTGTGCTAAAGTTTCAAGTCTAAGGAAACAACACGACGGCGGGAACCACTGACCTTCAGATCTGAAGTCCATTACGTTAAGTTAGATGCTGTGTGTTAATTTACTGTAAGGAGCTTAGGTTCTACCATCTGTTGTCTATTCTTAAAACATCTTTCCAACACATTTTCCACACACCTTTGCAGTTTCCGCAATTTTTCTCAGAGACAACCATCTATTGTAGCTGCCATTTTGTGTATTAGCCTTTGCAATTTTTTTACCCAAATTTATTTAGGTTTAGAAGCAATTTTATAACTAACAAATGTATTGAAGAAGGCTTATATTCGACTTTACACCCATTTCGGATCCTCTTTTGCAAGCCTAAACGTTATTAACATTGGTTTTTATGTTTATTCTCAACAGGGTATAAAGAGGGCAGCAGGACAATGATCTTCAAATTCAGTTGTTCACAACATTCCGTTTAATTTCAAAAATTTGAAAGGAATAAAGTTTAATAAAACGGTTGTAGCTGTAAAACAAGACTTGTTTCTGAAGTTATTTTAACCAATATCAAACTATCGCACAATCAGTTAGTCACTAGGAATTCTCTACCCATTACCCTATAAAGCAGTTTCCAAATGACTGCCGAATGTTAAGCATTTGCTTTCATTACTATGTCCAGTGAGTGGTCAGCAAAACTCGCCCTACATAGTCAACTTTTCAAAAGTGTAGCCAAAACCAACTGCGCCTTGCTCGCATGCGTTTTCTTTCTCTCGGCCTCGCGTGGCACCATGTTTTCATGCATCTGTTTTAAGTTTTTCATTGGTTTTACGACATGCGATTGAAAACCAGCCGCTCTAAGGATGAAAAAGTAATTTCGTCCTTCGGGCCAATGCAACCGGCGCTTGACTCTTTTTAAAACTAAGAGTGTTACTATTCTCACTGCATACATAATTAGCCCGTCACGCGGGAAGGCTTAAGATTTTCAAATTCCAGCATTCTGTTATTGCGCACTGTTAGCGTGATGCTTTGCGGCCTTCTGCTTTAAATATCGAAGTTTCAGTCACCTCGTGGTCAGTTTAACGGAGTTCGGTTGAGTCACCATAAAGGTTTCGCCCCTCCCACCTCCCCTGGTGGCGGTCGATCACTGCTGTATCCTACATTCTACACGCCAATTGCCCTGGCAGTCGCGGGTATCCTCCCATAACTTAGCTTCCCGTGTCAGGGCAATTGTTTGCGGTGAGAATGTTTTACTAATCTCATCGACTCTAACAGGAAGTAAGACAAGGTAAAGCATAGGCACACAGTGCGTGCAGAACCGATATTTATTTACAGAAAAGACGAAAGAGATGTCAGGATGCTGGCTACACATCCCGACATCTCTTCCAACGCATCTCTGAACATAAACACTCGGTAACTGGCAAACACCTGAAAGAAAGCCACAAGCTGCGTGCAACTAATCCACAAGACCAATTTACAGTGCTAAAGAAATGTCGCACGGGGCTGGGCTGTTTGATCTACGAGATGCTATTTATCAGGAACAAAACCAAAACTTAACACGCCGTCTGGTGACCTTGTAAAAAGTGAGCGAAAAAAAAACCCACACCTACGAACCAAAATAACAGAGAATAATTAATATTTGAAGGATGCTTCGATAAAAACTCCTGAAATTTTTAGACAAGACAAAACGTCTGAAAATATAAACGTATGAACAAATGAAGCATCCGATTATTATAGTTAGCACTGATCTCTGCAACTTGTCACAGGAACCAAGTCCCTCTGTGTGAACTTCAGTACCATTTTTGTCAAAGACATTTAGACTTATGTAGTACCTGCAACCTGTTCCACTAAATTAAAATGGTTTGTGTAGTTTCAAATTGTGGATCAACTCACAAGACTAACCAGACCCCTCATTGTGCTTCTGCCCTCGTTTGCACTGTCCTTACAACAAATCTCGGCGACCAAACTAAAAACAAATGATCTAATACCAAATCTGAATGTTCTTGAAACAAGTCCCCTCACGCGTACGCTCAAAGCACTTGTCCCTACCATAGAAGGTCATAATGTAATCTCCTAGCGTGTTTTCTTAGTGTATAGTGACCTTATGACATCTTATTAGGTGCACCTGTTTCTCTAAAAGTACATTGATAGCAAAACAGTCACCTATAAAGTAACCGTTTCTATCCCTGATTGCGTCAATTATGGCTCCTTTTTACCAACCAGATCCAGGCTGGATCGGCACCTGAACTAGAACGTTAAATAACCCAAAAATGCTTTATAATTAGTGTTAGACAGAAGACGTTTTAGCATGGCAGAGGATACATGTACGCTGCTTATATGTAGGACAAAATGACACCTAGGTGTGTTTCTGAAATGTTTCCCTTATAATAATTGTTAGAAAGGTAGATCCAGCACGGTATGATCAGTTTAACATTAAACTACCAGGTGCAACTGAGTTGGCATTGTCTGTTGCTCACAGAAACACAGACGTATGTTCAAGGAACATTTGAATGCTATTGAGCTAAATCAGGGATATTTTGGTCGTATTTGCAAAACAAAATCAGGAGAATCATGACGACTTCGCTCCGGTCCAGTGTGTAATTATGCGAAACCCACTCGAGTGAGATTCGTGCATATGTATGAGCACTGTTTCCAAGTAACGGGTGACGCTCTTTTTTATATGACACGCCCAATCGGGAGTCTCAAATCGGGAGCTGGGGACGAGGTTGATCTGACATGTTGGCCGGATTTCTAAGGTAAAAGCACGTGCGATCGTTTTCTATGAGCGATTTAAATGGGAAACGAATTTTCAGCCAATCAGACTGGCGTACTCGCGACACTAAAAGTCAATACACAACCCAAGAACTTTTAACAAAAAGGCCTTGAAGGTGCGGGTGTAGTCTAATGAAATATTTTTCAAAACCAATGTTAGAAGCAGTCAAAACTTGAAGGCTGCATATGCCTGTGTATATAGGACATTATTATATGAGACAGTCCCCGAGTATGAGCAAGCTAAAGCAAGCGCTTTGTTTAGCCCCCTACTAACAAGCTATTAGCCGTCATTATACAGACAGTCCCTGGATATGAGCAAGCGCGTGCACTCTGATTGGCTGTCTACTAACAGCCTATTAGCTGTTATTTTATATGCAGACGCTGGGTATGAGCAAGCTAAGCGTGTCCTATGATTGGCTCCCTACTAAAAAAGCCATTAGCTGCTATTATATAGCCAGACCCTGGATATCAGCAAGCGCGTGCTCTGATTACCTCCTTGCCAAAAGGCTATCAGCTGTTATTATTTAGCCGGTCACTGGATATGGACAAGCCCTTTTTTCTGATTGTTTCCCTGCTAAAGGCTATCAGTTGTTATTATATAGACAGCCCCTGGATATGAGCAGACGCGCGCTCTGATTGGCTCCATTCTGATACACAGCTCATATCCTAAGAGAAGAGAACTCGTGCAAAACAGGTGTCATAACTGAAATATTTCATACTGCAAAAAAGTTCAGTGTTTGAAAGCACTGGCCAGACAGAGTCGCAAGTCATCACATGTGTTCGCCCTGAGGACTCAAGTACAAATTCGGTTCCTTGCAACGACTTGCGTTTACTTTGATCGAGCTCAAATTTTCCGTAAGTAGGCGTGCGTTTTTCACCGTTTGGCAGTACAACATGAGTAGTATAGGGCACACCGTATTAGTCTCTTTTCTGAGGTGGAATCTCATTAATTTGAGGTGGAATATATTTATGTCGATGACGTCATAGGCTATTGTGTTACTCTCACGAATAAACTACGGTGGATTCTTATTAGCGGTTTGACAGGTTTCCAACTCACATCTCATGTGATTCAAAATCACTGAACCGTAACGTCCTTGTGGAGGCTTCCATTTCTTGCCACTTTCATTGTTACTACAGACAAGTATTGTTATTTAATAATAGAAAACTATTTTCGGTTCACTGATTCATAAATTGTGCACGTCAATGATGGCGCCAACATAGATGGCGACAACGACACAACGACAGGATTTTGAGTGAAAATTTAAATTTCCCTCCTCCTCCTCCACAATTTTTATTTCCCTCCTACTTCTCCACAATTTTTATCGCCCTCCTCCTCCACAAAAGTATTTTGCCTCCTACACCACCGCCACCTCCGCCGCCACCACCTCATTTCTACTGTTTCACCACCACCACCACAATTCTATTGTTCTATCACCACAACCACCACCTCCACTTCCACAACCTCCACCACCACCACCGCCACCACTTCCTGTACCCCATCTGTACCCTTCATGTACCTCTATTGTACCTCTGCTGTACCCTTCCTGTACCACTCCTGTACCCCTTTTGCGGTGATTGTGGTGGAAACAATAGAATTATGGTGGTGCTGGGGGTGGTGGTGGAACAATAGAATTGTGGTGCTGGGGGTGGTGGTGGTAGTGGAAACAATAGTATTGTGGCGATGGAAACAATAGAATTGTGGTGGTGGTGAGGGAGTGTTGAAAACAATAGAATTGTGGTGATGGAGGAGGCAAAATACAGTTGTGGAGGAGTGGAGGGAAATAAAATTGTGGAAGAGGAGGGGAAATAAAAAACAATGAAGAGGGAAATAGAGGGCGTGACAAGGGAACTAGGATACTATTGAGTCAATTATAACATCGAAATCAATAAGATAGGTATGACTTTGCTTTGTACTAGTCGAGCCTTTGACATAAAATTTTCTCTCAAAATCTGTGTAGTTGGATTGTTGGCGCCATTATTAAAATGCACAATTTATTAATCAGTGAACCGAAAATACTTTTCCATTAATAAATAACAATACTTGTCTGCAGTAACAATGAAAGCGACAAGAAATGAAAGTCTGCACAAGGACGTCATGGTTCGCTGCTGAGATGCGAGTTGGAAACCTGTCAAACCGGTTGTAAGCTAATGAGAATCCACCGTGTTTTATTCATGAGTATAAGACAACAGCCTATGACGTCATCGACGTTAATATATTCCACCTGAAAAAAAAGGCTAATTGGAGGCGCCCTATACTAATGACACGGCGGAAAAGTGGTAAGACAGGAAGGGATCAAATGGGAAAAAAGTACGATAGGCGGGCAGAAAGAACGATAAAGATGAAATTAAGGTTCCAGTTGGTAGGAAACTAAGGGTGAAAGGAAGACAAATAAGGTTAAGTTATACGATAGGGAGGGAAGAGAAGTAACGGGCAAAAAGCAGTACGACGCAGAGGGCAGAGCATACCTAGGAAGGTATATCATGGAAGACAAATATGACAGGAGAGACAAAACGTACCGACAGGAAGAAAGAAATTTCGCAAGCGAGGACAAAAAGTGCGACAGGAAGGACAAATGCACGATGCGGAGAAACAACCGGCTACGATAGGAAAAACTGAAAAATAAAGGCGATGGGGGATAATAAATGCAAAACTCTCCACTTACGTTTAAACAGTTTATTTCAGCATATTTGTGTGACAAGCGCTAAAACCTTCATCTTGAACTGACAATAAAGTTGTAACTCCGCAGAGTACGTTCAGGCTTCACTCTGTATATCCTGTTGAAACGAAATAAAAAAAAACCAGTGCTATTTCCTACATTGTTTGAGCAACTCTTTGTTTCCCTTTATTTACTCCTGAGTTATTTACTCTTTATTACATATTTAAACGCTACCCAGCGGATAAATGGTAACAAAACAAAGAACACCATCCACTGGGTAGTGATTTATCCGTAAAACAACCAGGGTCAGGTCCTTAGAAAAACTATACATTAATATAGATAGTTTTCATATAAGCCGGGCTTTATTGGTAAGAAAACCAATTTAGGCGCTTTTTTCCTTCCTTCCTGTAGAATAGGATAATTTGACACTGATGCAAAATTTATTCTTTAAACGCCAGAGGTTGCATTAGCGGGTTTCAAGCGCGTTTCATGCGCCTCGTTCACTATTCAATCAGAATAGTCTTATTTTGAAATCTATCAAGATATCGTGCTGGATAAGAATATTCTATTAAATGTCTTTACTAACCTGTTTGATGCGATAAACAAAATTAGTCAAATCTGCCCCCACACCAAAACCTTTTTGCTTGTCGTAATTCCAGCAGCCCGTACTTTTTCCATATTTGGCGTAATTGTTACCAGCATCCTTCCCGCCGTAGCACTCTCCGTAAAACTGAACGGCAAAGTATTCGTACCCTGCGTCTTGGGCCACTCGTGCACAATGGTTTACTGTCAGCTCCATTCGTGTCCATATGATCTGATCTCTGAAATTAGCATAGGGTACTGGTAGGGCTCGAGCATCTCTATTGTCGTAATAACATCCAAGTGGCTGAAGGCTTGGCATAGGTTCTGTGGAAAAGAACTCAGGGTAATGGGTTCTGGTGTCACCGGTATTAATATGTTTCAGTAGCTTATGAAAATGGGAGTAGCTTTGAAAACACAACGCTTTGACTGCGTAAGGACAGCAAAAACTGCTTTTCGTTGACGTTTGCGGCTATCGACCAACTATAAACGTACTCGATGATATGTACGCGAATATATTTATTGCGTCTTCTAACTTGGTAAAACTGAAAAACTGACTAACGTAGAAAGCAGACATAACAGAGGGATTGGGCAATGATCAGAGCACTCTGCTCTAGCCCAATAATTTGCCCCTGGTTAAGCCAGTTTGTTGTTGGCTCTCGTCCGTGTTTTGTTAGCTGTTGTTGTTGTTGGTTTTCGCAGGGGAGGGGAGGGGGAGGTGGTCCCCAGAAACCCACATTTCTAAATTCTAATTTCGATCAGGAATCCAAGGGTCACAGGCTTGACCGTTTCAAGACAGTCAAATGTCAACCTCATTAAACAAATTGGATTTGGTTAGTTGATTATTGACTCAAAAAAGGAAAGGGTGCTTACCTAATGAATAAACAAACAAACTGTTTCCTTTGCCAATCCCGTCTTCACAGTACGCTCCATAAGTGCCACTCATGTAATATTTTTGTTTCATGTCAGCTCCAGATAAACACAGGCCATCCTTGGCCATGGCAAAAAGAGTGTAACTTTTTGCGTGAGCCAATTTAGCGCACTTCTTCACAATTTCGTTGGTGTTGTCCCACTTGATTTCTTTGGTGAAATCACCAAGTACTTCTTTGAGGTTGTCAGCGCCAACAAAACATGCCACTTGGATTTCAGGTGGAGCTTAATGATATTAAACAAAACAAAAAAGGCAGTGCAATTTGAAATATATTAATGCACATACAACACCAAGGGGAGAGCGAGCTCTAACAAAGCCATGGGACTTTTAATGTTTTGTATCCGAAGACGTCATAAGGTAAAGTCTCAAGAATTAGGAGCAGTTTTTAAGACTAAAGCAATCGCTTTAGTTTAGGGTGCGTGGAAAATACATCCCTGCGAGGTTGACTTCGTTCTGTAGTTTTCGTTTTAGATGACTAATGCCGTGATGGATTTTTGTGGAAGTTTGCTGAAAATCGGTTGCTATGGTTACGAGCTATGAGGTCACAAGTGGCAGGTGGTTAAGCCATTTTTGGATAAAACTGTGTGTTTTTCGCCTTCTTTAGGTGTAAAAAGCACAAATTGTACACAAAAAGCAGCAAAATGTTTAATTATGTCATATTTTACATGACTAGCATTAACAATTTTCAGTTTTGGCCGTAAATGTTGGTAAACTCTAAGATGGAGGGAAATATGCCCGCCATCTTGGATGACGTCACAGGCCCCCAGCAGCGCCCCAACCCATAATATTTACCTCATCTTGTACAGCACATCAAAAGCTTTCTACCAAAGGCAAAATCTCTCCCAAATATTGAGACACAGCAAAAGGCCAGGGGAGGGGTTCCATCGCCCCCCCCCCCCTTGTACCACGATGGGGGTGTGACTTTGCTTGTAGGTCCGAGGGTTAAGCACATCACTGAGTAGCTTTACGTCAATTCAATTTTTCGGTGTACTTAGTACGGTTAGAGTTTGCCGAAATGATTGTGCACGGAACCTACGGTACTTGCTGTGTCCAAGTTGTGCTGAATGAGAAATAGAGCCTGTATGACATATATCACTTTGGGCTACCTAGACTGTTTCTGCTTGGAATAGTTCTTCTTGTTATTGTTACCGAAAATCCTTCGTTCTGTCTGCAAATTCAACTACTGGTTACTGAAAGAATTTCAGCAGTAAACGTTCAACAATTCCAGGATGATGGATATTTGGAAACTGCCTTATAGGCCATAAAAAGGACTACGACTAATCTACGTACGATCGCAGGGTTTGTCATCGTTGCAGACATTCTCAGTTATGGGTTTCACAGCATATCGGCAAAGTTCTTTTGCAGCGGACTTGACTTGTCCAAGTTCGTCTATCCTGACGCATTCTAACTTTCGAGTCATTAAACCACCACCGCAGGTCGCAGAACACTAACAATAACAATATAACAACTGGTGAAAATAACAATTGGTAGACAAGTAGAAAACGCAGATTCACTGAAGGAAAACATACCGCGGACTTAAAACAAATCAACAATCTTATTTAAGATGTTTTACTTGAGGAAAGGAGCCAGTTCAAGGTCTTTGCTGCGAGCTAAGTTTATTTTTTCCAACGAACATCCCTACTTCAGTTTAAAGAAGCATTTTCCCCATCTAATTTGCATAACGTTTTCACTCGCAGGATGTGAAATGATAGCCTATGAGTAGCGAGCCAATCGAGGGCTTCCTTGCTCATATTTAGGGACTCTGTATACGAAATGATCATGATAGTCACTTTGGCGAATGATGCAAGGAATTCAAATTGTTGATGTCAAACCTTCATTCTGAATTTAATTTACCTCGGACCATTTCAATGCCCTCCATTCCGCAGGACACGGTATCTCATTACAACGTTGGACCAGAACTTCCTTTGGCTTAGCGGTTATGTTGCATGCCGAGTCATCAAGTTTCTCATAATACAAGTCATTGACCTTTCTTCGACAGTAAAGTAGCCTAGAATGGCTGCCATTACCACATGTTTTGGTGCACTCGGTCCAATCAGTCAGATGCCATCTTTAAAATAAACAAAATAATAATTCTTGCTAGAACTGTATGACTTCTGGTATACTTCAAGTCTATATGTAGACTGTGGTTAGAAGAGCAATTACAGGTGTTTTCTACACAGGTTTATTTGTTTAAAAAATCTGAAAGGTGAACAGAGTTTTACGCCCATGCGTTTAGCAATCAGTATTCCACGAAATTGAGTGGCACAGAGCTGGTTATGTCTATCTGCGAGGACAAGAAGTGAAATAGTTGATTTATTATATAGGAAACCCACTGGTTATGATAAGGGTTATTAAGTTACTAAAACCAAGTTTTCTGAAATTTGTATTATATTCGCCATCTTTTTCGCGTGCTTTCTCTACTTGCGTGACAGAAACTGATAGCCTGTTCGTGTTGCACTAACCAGAACGCGAGTCAGGGCTCGTTTCAAGAAGAAATGTAATAACAAATAAATAGCGCTTAATTAAAGTTATGCCCTAACGTTCCTGCCAGATAGTTTTTTTCCTGTTTCTCAATTTTAGTTAAGTGCTTTAAATGGTGAAAAGACACTTACTCGGGTGAACAGCTTGGACTGTTGCAGGGTTTTTGTGATCCAGGCTTAACTAGTTTCGAACAGGATTCGTCCGAGGCGGGTGTCTCATCATCGGATCGAACACAGTTCACTTCTCGAGTTGACACTCCTAAAAGCGTCAAAACATAGATATTTCAACAAAAACTGGAGTAACTTTTGTCTTTGGTATTTTTGTCTTTGAGTCTTTGATATAATATAAACAACTACCTTTACTTGGCGGAAAATATGCCTGGATATTGCATATATGGTCAACACAACTTTATTTGATTTTCTATCAGCCTCACAAAATTAATTTTGGGGGCATTTGTGGCAGAACGCGATTTCTAAGGCTTGAACCCCTACTCTTTTTCCTATCAATGGTAAGTCCTCTCTGTTCTATGTCCACTAAAACGTCATTAAAACTACGGTTCAAAAGGAAAGTAATTTACGCGATGTTACCTTGTCCACATTTCACTGAGCACGTAGACCAATTGCCAGAGACCCATTTGGAGGGAACAGTCTGGGAAGACTCGTTAGATAATAACGGTCTGTAATACTCGAAGTCCACACCTTGGTTCCTCTCGTATAACCAGATAAACTAGCAAGAAAAGGATAAACA
Organism: Siderastrea siderea; assembly: GCA_964030785.1. Taxonomy (NCBI): domain Eukaryota; kingdom Metazoa; phylum Cnidaria; class Anthozoa; order Scleractinia; family Rhizangiidae; genus Siderastrea; species Siderastrea siderea. Next base: position 48,918,552 of record OZ034966.1, on the reverse strand, counting down.
TCCATTAAAGGAATTGAAAAATAAATTGTTCCCTGTTCGTGCAAAATTCTTTGCCTGTGTTCGATGTCAAAATAACATTGAAGGAAAGGCCAATTCACTCAATAGAACAAGCCTGTAGTGCATTATGGTATGCTGTAGTTGTATGCAACATAACAAGTGCAAGGTACTGAGCTGAGTGAACGCACACGTTTTAAACAGAAGTTTGTTTTCACGGGATTCTCATCTTAACACCTCATTTGAACAACAGAAAGAAAAGACGTAGGCAATTTTAAATAGCACTCCCAGGATTCCCTACAGGCGCGTTTCACAGACAAAAGTGGGCATCAAAGTTAATATAACACATTTACATGTACGAGGGATGGAATCCCTTATCTCTTCCTTCTCTGAGTAAAATCTGTTTGTAGTTGTTTTTTTGCCTAGTTCCTGTATGGCTATTCCCCAAGTCCTTCACGGTCAAATTGTTGTGACGTATGATTCGTTTCGGTGATGTATCCAGGACGAACGGTCGCTCGGACCACGTGACACGAAACGGTTCGACCGCGACGAAATATAAAGGACTAGGAACTAAGCAAGTTGCTTTGCATTTACTTACCACCACCCTTAAGGGTATATTAGTCGGCCCATCAACTACAAGCAAATCATCGTATTTGTTGTCCTCATGCTGATATTCAATTCGTGTTCCCTTGTAATAAACTGTTTTACTCCATGAGGGCAGAGAGATTATATATTGACCTGTCAAATCATCTTTGATGCCTGATGGAACAAAAAATCTCCTAAGCAAAACTCTACTATCCCGGTAACTCGGAACGATAACTCTCGCTGAGTTTTATAAGAAAAGTAAACTAATGGTCTTATGTTCGCTACAATGAACGCAAGATAGGATTATAAAGCCGTCCGTGTTCATTCATCGTTTGATACCTAAGATTTTCCCGATCGAGGGAAATAATTGCATAACAGGCAATTAAGATGATTTCCGCTCAACGTTCGAGCAGTAAGTGCAAAGATTAAGTTACCGATACTTTTGCCCCCGGGCTGACCCCGCGAGAGAAAATTGAATTTCAAGTTATCCATATTTAAATAAAAAAGATGCTTTATGTCAGTTCAAAACAAAATGGCGCCCGCTTTTAGCATATTTAGGAGATTTGACATTAATTTTCCGGAGAATGCTTGTGAATTTAAATGCGGGGTCACTTGGAGAAGTGAATTAAAGTGGGTGTTTCAAATAGTATTCAAAATGTTGCCGTGCTGTGAGCAGTTTTTAGTAAATAGTTTTTGCACTTATTGCTCGAACGTTGAGCGAAATCCGTCTTAATTTGTTTGCTCAAAAAATAATCTGAAAAATTAAACAACTTTAAGGGTTGGTTTCATGGTTTGGCGCATGTGCAAGCTTCGATGTTAGCCCATTCAATTCCATTATTTATGAAACAAAGTGAATAGATATAAAGCTCTTGTGAAAAAAAAATTAACTTTGAAAATTTCACGGTCACTCGCAAAACCGTGTGATAGAGGTGAGATTTTTCGTAAGTATTCTGTTTGTGTGTTCTGACTCGATGCATTAAATATAAGATACCTTTCTCGCTTTCTTACCAACGTTTCCGGTTTAAAGACCCCCTCCTGTGTACTTCGTGGAGGCGCAGTAGGACGGTGGCTCAACGCCCAGTCCCTGCCATCATGTTGATTCCTTAGACGAGATACTTTGCCCCACATGGTCTCTCTCCACCAAAGGTACCGGCGACATACTGCTGGGGAGGGGAGGGGGGTAACTCTGCCATGGACTAGCATCTCGTCCAGGGGGAGTGGCAATACTCTCAGTTGCTTCATGCTACGGAAACCGCGATAAGCTCCGGTCGCGTGGGCCTCCTTGGCCCGTGTGCGACTTTATCTTTTTATTATGCTATGTACTTCAGTGGTTAAGGAGCATAATTTGTGCAAGCAGAACGACGGATGACCGTTTCAAATCAAAAATTCGGAAATAAGCATTTACCATTGAATATACTCTTCGGCCCGAAGGATTTATTCTGCACAAACGCAAAAGCTGTTTACTCGCTTCTGATTGGTTTACAAACAATAGAATTCAATTAATTGACGTTATAGCTTGCACTTGCGCTATACCGTGAAACCTTTAATGCAGTTGCCTTGGTTTTACTCGAATGATGTAGCTTTTAGGGGGCGCCACGAAGCTCTCGGAATGCTTCACAGAATTGGCTGAGAAAACAATTAACAATTAACAGACAATTAACAGGGAACAAGGTCCAATGAATTTAGAGGTTCTAAAGAGCTTCGTGCACCCTGAGCTTGTAGCCCCAATTCAAGTGGTAATAAAAAAAAATTTTAAAAATACTACGATTAACAAACATACCCAGCATATTATATGACTTCGCTCTTTGTTTAAATCTTGCGTTTACCGTTCCAACAGGAAGCACCACAATAGTGCCTGGACTTGTAAAACCTAAATGAGGTGTGAAAACAATTAAATCTATTCGTAGATTACACGTTTGGCATTCAGTTGTACTTGAAACCACAGGGTCCAGAGGAGCAAAGTTCGAGCAGAACGTTTAGTTTTCCTTGCGAAAGACAACCGACATAATTTGCTGCGAACTTGCGTTACTCGCGTTACCTATATTTTTACCGCAGGTCAAATTGGCGACCGCGGAAGAATGGTCTGCGGTTAATAGCAATTTTCAATATGGCGGACGATATGGCGTACTAAGCGAGATCGAGATCGAGAAATACAGCGTATGGAAAGAGAAGAAAGCCGTTCAAATTGGATTCACAAAGGTTGCATTGGGCAAATGTATTGATCAAATGACGTGGTTATGTATTTTGTATGGTAAGATGTACGAAGGATAATTCTTGCGTACAAATTTAACTCCTCTGGACCCTGTGTTTCGAACGTTCTATTGAGATGTTACATTTCTTATGGTTAGCACCTATTGTGCAAGTCTGTCAAAGAAAAAGATCATACATTTGCATTCGTTAGCAGCTCACCTCACGGCTAGGCGGTTTCGGAAGAGGCAATCATAATGCAATTGTGAAGTGGGAAAGGACGCAAACTGGTTGTACACTTTTTGGCTTACAGTTTTATTCATTACATGTTGTTAACAGTGTATTGAGACTTCTTTAGAGAAGTTTCAACATGCCAGATTTGCGGCGCTCTTTTAAAAAAAACACATTGAAAAGCCAAAAATAGCATTTACGCCAGAAAAAAAAATACAAAAAATAATAGCCCAGTCAAGATCAATGACACTAAATTGGTGCGCAGTGAAACGTAAAGTGTATTGGGATGGCTAAGATGGAAATGGATTTAAACTAGTAAACGTTGCTGGGAAAGTCAACCTGTTCAAGTTCAGCGCTTGTGTCTTTAGTTACAAACCCGTTAAAAGTTATGGTGGCTTGATCTGTTTGCAAACCATAATATTTTCCTTTTGATGTCCACTTCTTGGTGTTCTAGGTGTATTTTGTGTATGAGCTAAGATACTTGATCGTAATTTTTGACATTTTTTGACAGAAGATACTTGATCATAATTTTAGCACAGCTTTGACAAAACGGCAGCAAAATCCCCTTTTATGAAGGTATAGATTGGACGGTTGACGATGGAAAAAAATAACAAGTAGCAGAATACTAGCAAGTTGTTGGTGGGGCTCAACTTACAATCATGTGATCATTGGCTATTAAACCAATTCTGGCCAAGCATTCAACTTTGACAGTAATATTCTATCGATTTCACGTTGACGGGTAATGATTAAAAATAGTGACGTTTGTCAATTGAAGGTTAAAATATAAGGCATTTGGTGGTTGACGGTTTACCCAGTGAGTCCCACTTGTAGAGAGAATATCGACGATGGCACTTCATGGGTCGACTTCGTTTGCTTCTTCTTTAACTATGGTTAACAAGCGGGAAAGACTATTCTATTAGCTTCGCGTCTTTGAATCCTTAATTGGGTGTCAGTGTATGATGGTAACCAGCTGAGACGATGTTAACCAATGGTGTAGTCCATAAAGCACAACGAAACCAGGGAAAATGCTGCTCTGATAGCAATTCATTCTCAAGCGTTAGAAAAAAAAACAGTCAAATTAATCATAAGCCACAAAGCAGTAGCGTATCTTACAACCCTTGCTCAGTACATAAATTGTTTTAGCCACAAATGCTTAACGAAAAAAAATGAGAAAAGCTGGTTTGAATGGAACAAAGTTGAAGTTGGAATGATACGTGTATAAGGCAAGTGCCGAAACTTATGCAAACTAGCAAAAACACCAGCTTTTGCTCATTTGCCTTAGGAGCAGCAAATGTTAAGTTCGACGTTTGAAGTAGGTCTAAGAGTTTTGTTGTGTTACACATTCAAGGAAATCAAACAAATATTGTCTAAGCTGTGTTATAAGTTGCCACATAAGTAATCCCTAAACACAGTTTTGCGCTTTCTTAGTTACTACACTTACCATATCTTCTATAATATTTCGTGTAAGCTGATTTTTCCAGTATGCACGTATCTCCATTGCCGCCGCAAATTCCACACCGATCTTTTCTCGTTCCAGACTCAAGAACATGATCACAGCCCACAGCCTAGCGAAATAGATCAGATCGCAATGGCGAGAGGTTCACCAGATTCATTGGGCGTTCCAGCTAAATTAGCTTAGTTTTGTCCTTTTTTTTGGCCCAGAGCGATTTATGATCCAAATCTCAGTTTGGTACTAGAAATCACTTACTTTACGGCTGATTGATCTGTAAAAACTATAAGTAACATTTTGTTTTCCGTTGTCTCATTATTCTTTTTTCTTTCTTTCTTACTTTTCTCTCTTTTTTTTTCGTTAGTTGTAAGTAAAGCTTCTTATTGTTCTCGTTGCTGTTCTCGAGACATTCGAACGGGAGACCTTTGACAAACTGTATATCAGTGGCTCGTTCGAGAGGCTCTACAAAACCACCCCAAGTCCAAATTAAATCGATGGTACTGATATAAGGTCCTTGTAACTCCTCGCTTTACCGCTTAATTTTAGCTTAAACTGTAATAAGATGAGGCCGTTATCTTTAACTATATATAAGACCCACGCCGGACCTCTCTACAAGAGGCAAGCATTTGCTGGTGGTTAAGACTTGCATTCCGAAGTTCCTGGGTTGAAATCCTTTCCTCCCGCCACCAACTGAATTGTCTCCGGTAGTCCCTTATTCCACTCCTTCACGCCTTGTAAATAGCCAACCGACCCGCCACCAACCACTTAGGATTCTAGAAATATGTTTATAATGTTTGTTTGATATGCATGGCCCCACAAGGTATTAGCTTAAAATGTAAGCGTGTGTAAACAGAGTTCCTTTCATTATTTTTAATTTTTTTTATATATTTTAATTTTTACCTTCACGAAAATAGGACAATAATTAAAAAAAAAAACTCAAGAAAAAATTATATTTTCTTACTCGGCATTTTCTTCCAATGCAGACATCAAAATTATCGGGGCGTTTGTTGCATCGAGTACCGTCGGCCACTGAACCATAATAGTAAAGCGCACTTTTCTTTCTGCAAGCAAGTCGACAGGGATCTGCAAGACATAAGCACTTCCTAGTTGCACGTTTCTGTATTATGTGGATGGGGACAGGGGGAAGGGTACTCGTAAACGTGGGGGGGGGGGGGGAGGCAGGAAGTGTACGACAGTTAGGAAAAGAGGGGGCTAGAAGCAGGTTTCCCAAGGTTCCTGGAGCCGGACAAAAATGAAAAGATTACACAACGTGCAAGTGCAAAGAGGCAGATGCCAAACAAAAAGGGCGGAAACTACGGGAAACGCCTCTTATGATGTAATATATCAAACAGAGAGCGTACAGAGTGTTTCGGGAATGAAATCCGAGGTTTTAGACGCTTTAGTGAAGCTCGCTATAAACTTGATTGCTTCTTTTAATATATATTAACCCTATTCTGCCTGGGGCGGGGGGGCACATTGTGCCCGCGCTGACTTTAACGAATTATACCTTTTAAGCGGCCAGACGAATAAACACCAAATCTCGTGACTTTTCCTAAGCTTTATCAGAGAAAATTTTCCCGTGTCAATGACGTGTCTATGATGATTGACGTTTCCATAGCAACCGTCTACTCAGAAGTGTATTTTGACTATTTTCTGTCTTTTTTTAGGTTTTCTTCCTTCGTTTGTAAGAAGAATATATTTTTTGACTTTTGTGTGCTTGTTTTGACTAAGTATGTTTCTTAGAACAAAATCATATATTTTTTGTTGACGTCATTGTCAGCTGTATGACTGCAGGTTTGGGATTCAAGATGGTGGCCTCAAATTCAAAATGGCGGGTATGTGACGTCATTGTGACGTCATGATACGTCATACCTGACAAGTCAGAAGCCCAATCTGTTAAGCTGATGACGTGCTACAAACGTGCTAAGTTTCATCGCAGGAGATTTATTACCCCCCCCCCCCCCACCCCCAGGCTCAGAAACTCAAAAAAAGCCCAGGCAGAATAGGGTTAATGAACTTCTCAAGTGAAATAAAGACAACGAAGAAATGAAATCTGAAAACATCTCTGCTTATTTCAAGTATACATTTTAAAAATCCAGCTGGGTATGTTTCTCAAAAATATCGGACAGCTATATGGTGAGATGTATGTTTGCTTTTTTGTTGTTGTTGTTGTTGTTGTTTTTTTTTTTATCGAGGTTGCAAACTAGTCAAACGTGTTTCCAAAAGATGAAAGACGTTTACGTTATGTTTTCAAAACATGGAACCGGTTTTTGGGCCTGTAAGTTTTTCGGGAGTTTCCAGAACGAACAATGTCAGATATCTATCCTCATCACGCTTACGAATGTTTCTAGCTCAACATGAATAATAAAACGATTGAGAGGCTTCCCAGAAAGAGGAGTTAGTGAAAGCGATAAAAAAGTGATTAACCTACCTCGAATGTAGTAAGCACTGAAGCTTGGGTTGATTTTCCTGCACTGTACATCCCGGTAAGAGGGAAGGGGGCATTCGATCTAAGCCAACAAATCACACCGATCATGTAAGTGCAGAGTACACGCTAATCTGCCACTTTTATCCTAGAGAAGCATCTTCTCTATCTGACCTATTTTGCACAAGAACATCTCCCCTTCAGCCACCCTAATTCAGTCAATAACTACTTTACCACACGATTTTGCCTTACTTTTAAGTAAATTAAAATTTATCTAAAGACAATTGAAAATATCTTGTTGAACTGATTCTCGGTGAATGTCGAATTAACTCTTTACGTGTGCGTGGCTGGATTTTGCTCTTTTTAAAGTGGATCCGACTCTTAACATTTGTCAGCTTGCCAAGTAGCCTGCGTAGCAGAGGCCGAGTGAAACGGGGAAGGGGAGCGAGAACGCGGGAAAAAAATGGGGTTCTGGGAGCTAGGGACGAGGGAACGCCTGCTACAAAGACCCCCATTTTTTCATCTCCCCCACCGATTTTCAGGTAATCCAACTAAATTAACTGTCAATGCAACCACCAATCAGAAACAGGCGCGCGCTTTTCTGTATGACTGACTGCACGCAGGGATTTAATGAAGCGTCTAAAAATAAAGTTAGGATGAGCTAGGAAAGGTATTTATTTTAAAACACGCAAGCGAAGAACTGCAACACATTATGAACGACATTTATTGACCGAACTGCACGTTTTGAAACTTCAAAAGTTACGCGGAGGCCATAATATGAAAAATCGGAGAATTAAAAAAAATTTATTTCAACACATGTAAGTTACTTTACCATGGATTCCCGTACAAAGTCAACAGCTTGGGTGATATCTTATTGCAACGGCAGCACCGTCTGTTCTCAAAGAATAATTTCTTCGCTTTTAGTTCTCTGAGTTCCAGTGTTTAAGGCATCGAGCGTTTCTTAGGGCTTCTTCTTCCGATTTATACTTTTCAAAAGGCGAGTCTAATTCATTCTGATAACGGGATATTTACACTGCCTTGAAATTCACGAGTGAAAAGGTGCAATGCTTTTTTGAAATCCTCCCTGACAATGACAAAATCTGTTCTTTCTAGGACCGTATCCCGTTGGCAAAACCGCTAAAACATCTCTTCCCTTTAGAAGAGCTCTAACTACCGTTTCTCGCTCTCGCTACCTGGCCCGGCCTGCTGCACGCAGCCAACCAAGTTCAAATCTTTTAACTGCACGTCCTCGTCAAATTACGTCATTCCCGTGGGACTCACTGTCAAAAATTAACCAATCAGAATTTTGCGGCCGCTGGCGGCCGCAGAAATGAAAAAATGGGGGTCTTTGTAGCAGGTGTTCCCTCGTCCCTAGCCCCCATTTTTCTCCCGCGTTCTTTCTCCCCTTCCCCCTCCCCGTTTACGCCTCCCCTTACGTAGTTTTCACCTTTTTTTTCTTCAAGATGAAAGGTCTCCTTTTGATAACAATATGTTTTATTCTGACAGGACTGCCTTGTCGAAATAAGTGTCTGCCTGTCTGCCTTGCTGCCTGTCTGTCTGTCTGTCTGAATTCCGCCAGTGGGGTGTTACGGTGGAATAATGATAGTAGACCTTCGATATTTCGAACTCTCACAGGAAACGGAAAGCTATTCGAGTTTATGGGGGTTCGAGATGGGGCCATAGGTGTCCAATTTGGAATCTTTTTTTAATCAGAACCTGTAACTAGTGACTCTGTTGCTTGAAAACCCTGCTCTGTAGGTCTTCATGGACAACACTGACTATCTACCCTTTATTACTGCGGCGTTTTTTTTTTTTTTGTTTTTTTTTTTTAATCGAAGAAAACAATGTCCACTATATGACTGCTATAAGGCTCTCCTGTATTTGAATATCACCGCTGAAAATGTTAAGATGACCATCTCAAATTTTCAGCGAAAGACATCTTAACATCATGTTTTCCCTTGTTCAAGATGCAGGTGGACATTTTGGCAAAGGAAAGAGATAACCAAGATAACTGATTCAAGAAGACAAATAGTACCTGGTTGAAAAACAGATTTCAGTTCAAGATAGCGGGTGAGGGAGTTGAGATAGCCAGGATGCATGATAGCGTTGTTCTAATGTAAATAGTTAGCTTCGCTGGCTCGTAAACGATCATTTCTCCCATACACATGACTGAAAGGCTCCTTCCTTAAATTTGTCAAAAATATGCCCAAACCTGTACCAAAACAGGCTTCAAATATAAAGACTAGATTAGGCCGCTACTTTTGCCATTTTCGTAGGTGAGTAGATACACCAGTTAACTTTGCAGTTATGCCCAACCAACTTTGCCGTTTTATCTCGCTGTCGGCTACCGCAATCTGAAAAATACAGACTCCCTCCCTCCTTTTAGTTTGGCTTACCTGTGAATTACAAATTTTCCATTTGCCTGTGGCTGACCCCAAACATTCCTTTCCGCCATTTTTAGGTCTGCAATCACGTACATGTAAACAATTGTATTTAGCCTTAATTTTCGTAGCATAAATCTTCCTTTTCAATCTCTAGCTACACACATTATCTATTTGGTTCTTGTTATATGTGTTTCAAAAACTCATGAATAATTAATGATCATTTCCACCAATTACATCACGCAAATCAGTCACGTGGATGCTTGTTTAAAACCGGTAATACATCAACAATCTAAAAAGCCTGGTGGCGGCATTTGATTTCAGTCCCAGGGGAAAGCGGGGCTGATTGTAATATACCTCATTACTATTCTTTATATAAAATGTTACCCTCATTAGTATTCTTTATATAAAGAATACTAATGAGGGTAACATTTTATATAAAGAATAGTAATGAGGTAAATTACCATCAATCCAACTATGAATTTTGTTAACCAAAAATTTAGCGACTCTGCCGTCATATCAAGCACGTCGGTTTCCAAGTCTTGAATTTGTGATGTGTCATTAGTACAACTGCTCGGCTCTTCAGAAGCTTTCTTATTTACTCTTGTTGACTGCCATTCTGAAAAAATCTTCATAGCCCACTTATTGACGGAACGTGTTGACTTTGGTACGGCATTTTCCAGCAGTTGTTTCTCTTCTTCAGCATTTTTGGGTTTGCGAAACGTCCGCTTGTGCTTCGAAGCCATAATGTTCTCATCGAGCTCACTATTGAATGAAGTTTCCACTATACAAATCATCTAATCTTATAATTCTTTTCAGATCTAGCAGCATGAACTAGCAGCACGGGAAAATGGTCCGAAGCTCATTAAACAAAACTTTTTATTCTTTTCAAAGACTATAGGAACTACAAAACATGAAAGAATGTCTTTATATTCTGTGAGATCGATTTTGACATTCTCTTGATGAGACTATGGAATAAAGTTATAGCACGGGAAAATGGCACCATTAGTTCATTATTCTATGAGATCGTTTTTTGAAGCCGTTCAATAAACTCGCAGATCGTGTTTTATCGGGTCTAAAACCACTCGGCTACGCCTCGTGGTTTTAAACCCGATAAAACACTCCTGCTCGTTTATTAAACAGTACGTAACATAGTTAATCAGCGTTGTAGTAAAGACAGCTGGTGGCTCTAGTAAATTCGTTTACCTCACGCCTAATGTTGGACACTATAACGTGACCCTGGTTCAAATCGTCAACAATCTCTTTGCCTTAACCATAGTTAATAAAAGAATCTGGTTATGAAGCTCAGCAAAGTCCTTTGTTTTGTGTTTTTGTTATCGTTTTTAGTCTTGACCGTGCACAAACAACAATAGGTTTTGAATTTTACATGAGCAACTAACCAATAAAAATGTCACAGCTAAGTTATTCAGCTATAGTGTGCGAACGTAAAACAAAAGATTGTGCACGGTCGTAGTACTTTCAACATAAATTGCAGCACCTTTGTTATGGCCTTTGAAACTTGCAAGCCGGGATTCATAACCAGTCCCTCGAGTAACTATGCCTTAACCAGCGTTCAGGCGAAAGAAACCCGTCTTCCGAGCGTTACAATATTGTCCGGCCACGTCTGAACTCCCGACAACTTTGCATAATGTTCAATTTTATTTTGCGGCAATGTTTTTCCTGGTCATCTGCTGTCAGAACAACCACCTGCTACGATAGATTATCACAGCTTATTTTATCATGCATGTTAACTTGTTGAGCTCTTTTGTTCTCTAAAACACCGAAAGAACTATACACGGTATCGTTCACCGTGTTCGATGTGCGTACTTCTGTTCCTTGCATTACGTTGATACTAGATCTGATGGCAACGTAATTAGGTGCTTTGATAAATTTTTCATTGACCACCAATCAAATTGTTTTATCTCCCTTGCAAATTTGGGAACCAATCACAAGGACAATTAAAATGTTAAACAATACTATCCACGGGGTTTCAGGCAAGCTACACAATCATATTTTTCCCTCATTAGACTTTTTTTATCTTTCAGGAAAAATATCCAGAAGCTAAGTGGAGAGTTGTTAGATATAAGTACTTACGGTGGGTTGGTACAAGTCCTCTCTCGGTACTGCACTCCTCCACCACATGTCTGGCTGCACGGGCTGTAGTCTGCAGACCACTCACTCCACCCCCCGTTAATCCTCGGTAAGCCGTTGTCAACGCATTTGCCTTTAATGCACCACTGGTTTAAAAATATTCGTGTCAATCAAGGTTATCACAAACAAACGGTTTCCTCAAAATGCTAGTTAACTGGCAGCAAAGTGAATGACATGTTGCCTTTAGAACTGCATATTGGTTTTGAACAGATATAGCAATTCAGGAACGTGGTTGATACCACCTAAGACTACCAGAGGAAACACTATTACATCAAATGCCTTCCTTTCTATCCTGCTTTAGTCTAGTGTATTGTCTTCTATTTTATTTACGTACTTGACGTGGTCCGCAGCTTGTTCCATCAGCAGGTGGAGCAGCCTTGCTGAGGCAAACACCCCATGTTTTCGAACAATACAGAGAGCCACAATGAGTCTGGCAGAAGAAGAAAATAATGAAGATGATTTATCAATGCACTGATTAGTGTTGATAATGGTGTTGGTGGGTGGGAGGAGTTACATTAAGCCTGCTTTGAACAGTGGAAAATATTTAAAAAATCGTTTGTTTTGGTGTAAATAACACCAAATCCAAAAAGGCGACTTTTTTGTGTTTGTATGTAGATACACGAAAGTAGACTGATATTTCTAAAGATACCACTCTAACAATAATGTTTGTGATTTTGCACTTCCCAAATTATAGATCACTTCAACGGTGTCTAGAAAGAGGCAAAAAGTAATCAAAAAGTGCATTTTTGTCTATCAAATTAATTAATTTGAATGCCTACCAAACTTAATTATCCCAGGAAATCATTTCGGTAACATGATCTTAAAGTTTATACCACACACAGGCGAGCCCCCGTTTTTTGTGCGCTCTATATACGTTTTGCTAGTCGAAATTTCGCAAAGACGTAAACAATAGATATCCGAAAAATCAGCAAAATTTCGTGATTTTTCGCTGACATTCGGCGAATTTCGTTTGTATTACTCTTGCACAGTACTATACTACATTTGCTATTCACCTCAAAGGAAAGCAGAGGTTGACTCCCACTGATTTGCAATTTTTTTTAACCCTTCCACTCCCTAGAGTGCTTTAAATCAAAATTCAAGACGAATCCCAAATTACATGTTGTAAAATAAAGTCAAAGCGCGAGTTTTCCTCATTTCTCGGAAAAAGGAAACTATTTGATGCTGGCTATCAACTGGATTGCTATACACTAAAACAATTATTAACCTCAGAGTCGGGGAAGAGCGCTTCTCGGCTGGGCAAATGTTCACCACTATTCACCTCCACTTTGGTGAATAAGTGTTAAATATCCATTGTAATTCTCCTTCAGCTGTTATTTACCAACAACTAAAAACATAATTTTAAAAAAAAGTACCTTAAGCTGAGCACATTGTCGATATTGATCTCCATAAAGAAATTTACACTGAGTATCTCTGTCAAATAAAACACCAGGTAACTTTCCCTCCAAACTCTTGTTGGTGAAACTGGGAAGAGTTGCATGTGGAGGATCATCCAGACACTTGGATCCAGGACCACTGCGAAATGAAATTAACATATTAATTGGACAATCCAACTAATTTCCAGTACCACCTCTTGATTCTCTCTATCTGGATGTGCTACTTTGGCGGTCTGGGAACGTTTGCTTAAGTTTAACGCAAATTATAATAATATTTAAAATATAAATCTTTGCCTTCAAAGAATCCAACTATCACACAGGGAGCCCTCACATCAAATAAGTGGACATGAATAAAACATTGAAGTTTGTTTACCTTTGTTTGTTCGAGGAAGGCGGCCATTTTGAATCATTCCCACGCGGTCATCTTATCGAAGTCTGGGTTGAGTAAATAAGATCGGATGTTTTTCGGATTGTCCGATCGCACGCCGAGAGTAAGAAATAGACAAAGGGGATGACGGAACTAGACTGAGAAAGATGACCGGAAGTTATATTACAAGCTGGCAATAACGAATTTCTTTTAATCGGATCTCATTGGGGAAAAGGCACAAAAATCAACATATTTCCAGCCGTGCTTAAGCTTATGATTACTTATCAGCGCTATAATGAGACTTATAAACAAGAAATGTTCGACAAAGTGAAATGAAATAAAACCCTGCAGACAGCTTTTATAAATGCTTTGTTTCCTTCGGAAGAGAATAAACAACTGGAGATGGATGCAAACTGATTGCACCGGTCAGTTCGTTGTCTCGCCACTGGAACAAGGTGTATTTTATCGTTTGTTCCTCACTCGTTCGATGAACTTTAATGTACACTCAAAAATTGAAAGGTTTCAGTACAACTTAAAACGTTCTCACCTCACATGGAATTAAGGTGACTCGATCGAAATAAATGACGCGTTCTATGCCTCTCAAAAAACTCCAATAACATCGTCATTTTTTACTCGATTGCCTTAAAACTTTCGCATTTTACACACAATTTATCGAGAAATAATACGTATGTCAACACGTAGATGTACTGTTCGTGAATTTTGCGTGATTTTGCTTTTATTGAACACTACTTTTTTGATAAAAACGCTCTTCTAACAAAACTGAACGCTACGATTTGGTTTAAACTTCTAGAATCAGCTTATAATAACATCTTACCTTGACTCTTCAAGTTTCCGCAAAATCGTAGGAACAGAAATCCCAGTACAATTTGAACGTCAAAATAACAACCCCAGACGGGCTTCAAAGTTTGGACCGCTCCAGCACTTTCCAAATTTAACTGGAAAGCGTAATAACTCCAGATAAAGTAAGTTCAATGTATCGTTATGATTAGTTCCAAACCGCATTTGGCTATCCGCAGCGATGAAAAAGTTTGGGCGGCTATTATAAACTCACTTTCTGCACCAAAATATAGCGAACTCGCTAAATTCACGTTTTTCTGAATTATATGAAAACTAACCGGACGAATTGAATAAAACTACTGGAACATGAAACTGAATCTTTTACACATACTTTGCGCTATTTTACTTTGCTGGGGCGGTCTTGGTTTGGACAATATATTTTTTGAAAGTGATGCACTATCGAAGCTCTGTTCTGTATACGGCTTTGTTGTTACCTGAATTCCACAGTAGCGCTATGCCAATTTCCTTTCATTTGATGAGAATTTGAGGAATTTACACATTGGCTAGGGGCGTGCATTGACGGTGTGTGGTCGCTACCCCACTTTGCTGGGGCGGTCTTGGTTTGGACAATATATTTTTTGAAAGTAATGCATTATCGAAACTCTGTTCTGTAGACGGCTTTGTTGTTATCTGAATCCCACAGTAGCGCTATGCAAATTTCCTTTCATTTGATGAGAATTTGAGGAATTTTCACATTGGCTAGGGGGGTGCATTGACGGTGTGGGGTTGCTACACGCTTTGGTGGTTTTACTTATTTGTTCTATAATTTCATGATCATGCTAATTAAAAGTAAAGGAACAATTATTATCCTATGAAATCCTATGTTGATATCAGGCGACACACTTTTTGTATATCGCAAAAGGACGATTTTAACCTTCACTGGCATGACATTATAGACACGTAAAACCACCAAAGCGTGCAGGATCCAAACATCGTCAATGCATCCCCCTAGCCAATGTGTAAATTCCTCAAATTCTCATCAAATGCAAGGAAATTTACATAGCGCTACTGTGGAATTCAGGTATCAACAAAGCCGTATACAGAACAGAGTTTCGATAGTGCATCACTTTCAAAAAATATATTGTCCAAACCAAGACCGCCCCAGCAAAGTAAAATAGCGCAAAGTATGTGCAAAAGATTCAGTTTCATGTTCCAGTAGTTTTATTCAATTCGTCCGTTAGTTTTCATATAATTCAGAAAAACGTGAATTTGGCGACTTCGTTATATTTTGGTGCAGAAAGTGAGTTTATAATAGCCGCCCAAACTTTTTCATCGCTGCGGATAGCCAAATGCGGTTTGGAACTAATTATAACGATACATTGAACTTACTTTATCTGGAGTTATTACGCTTTTCAGTTAAATTTGGAAAGCGTTGGAGCGGTCCAAACTTTGAAGTCCGTCTGGGGTTGTTATTTTGACGTTCAATTTGTACCGAGATTTCTGTTCCTACGATTTTACGAAACTTGAAGAGTCAAGGTAAGATGTTATTATAAGCTGATTCTAGAAGTTTAAACCAAATCGTAGCGTTCAGTTTTGTTAGGATAGCAATTTTATCAAAATAGTAGTGTTCAATAAAAGCAAAATCACGGAAAATTAACGAACAGCACATCTACGTGATGACATACGCATTATTCTTCGATAAATTGTGTGTAAAATGCGAAAGTTTTAAGGCAATCGAGTTAGAAATGACGATGTCATTACAGTTTTTAGAGAGGCATAGAGCGCGTCATTTATTTCGATCGAGTCACCTTAAGCGTGCCTTGCGCCAAAAAAACGTTGCACATTTCAAATGCACCAATCAGAACGTAGGAACTTTCTACTTCCGCCTTAAATCCGTCAATCAAGTATTCGTATTTCTCACTTCCTTCACCCTTAATGGTGGCAAAGTTGCTACGAAATCAAGCATCTGGAAAACGGCATCAAAACTTTAAGATTTGTGAATATTCTGACAAGATTTGCCTACAGATAATTAGTTCAACACCTTACCTTGCCACAAACCCTTTTTCGTGAGACTAAGAGCGAGATTTAGCTATGTAATTCCACGGTATTCGAAGGCTTCCTTTCCAGTTTCATCCCGTTTCTATTTCTTACAGTTTACGAACGGTTTCCAAGGTTTGTCGGCCTCAGACCTCAAAAAAGATGACCGCTTCAGAATTATTCAAAATGGCCGTTTTCCCCGATCAAACACACAAACCACTTACGTACGCAAACTCAACAGTGTTTTATTCATGTCCACTTATTTGACGTGAGAACTCCCTGTGCTATTAAGCTTAACACTTCTCTTTGAGGACGCTGTAAATCGCTGAAAGAAATATGATGAGCTGAAAGAGAAGAATGTCTAATAATTGCAGTCCGTGGGAAGCTGATGCTAACTGTGAACATTCGGCCAACACCAGATGCGGCAAATGTTTTTGGTCAGTTTTATTCAATATAATACAAGTGTCCAGCCTATTGCAGTATATAATGAGTGCATTTTTTCTTCCACTCCTTAATGAGCTTAAAATCGAAACAAAAGGCATTTTTTGGCGAGACAAGCCTTAACTAATGAAAGCACTGCGAGGCAGCTTTCACTTGATTGTTTCAAAGGGAATGGGATAAAGTTACGAAATGATAGATACAGAGTATTATGAATATTTTAACTTTGCATTGTTTTCCAAATAGGGTGCTGTTTAAACGAACCACGCAATACAGCCGGACAAGCCCAGGGAGCCAAAATCGACTGGCACCTGGAGGAGAAGATGAACGTGGCTCGCAAAAACTTCGTAAGGCAATCGGAAATAGGTGGACTGTAACGCTTTGGTGACATGACAGTTGTAAACCTAAAGGTTACTTGAATGCTGAATTAAACTTTCTTTAAAAAAATTTTGTTTTAAATAAACAATTTTTACCAAACTATAATTTATTCTTTCACTTTTATATCGGGTTTTATTGCTCGTGTCAGGAAGTTTCCATCACGAATAAACACCCTTTCGTCCTGTTTAGTTTTCATTTTTGGCTTCACATAAACTTCGCGCGCATATTTCAGCCACTTTCTTCAAGTTTATTGTATTGGCTGAGCGCCATTTTGTTTTGCATTTCCCCAGGATCTTTGGGCATGAATAATGACGCACTTTCTGCCTGGCATTTCCGCCAATGGAAATATATACACGTAGACTGAGGCTCAAGGCGATAAATTCGCAAGCTTTGCAAACCTTTGTACGTATTCATATTCGCTTTGCAAGGAATTGTGAATTAATCGAGAACAATCAACAAAAACAAAACGATTGATTTAAATGTCAAGGACTTTCAATCTTTTATTTGGTGAAAAACGAACACAGAAGCCCACAGGCTGCTTATTTGGCCAATTTGGCGAGTTATCTCATTTAAAAAGGAAACAACTAAACAAGCAAGATAGAAATAAATTGCATTTCAAAAGATAATATACGAGACTAAATACTATATACTTATATACACATATATACACTATATACGTGTATATATGTGTATGTACAAGTGCTTACTTTAAATGGAAGGTAATTTGAAAACCAGTAAATTACTAATTAATAACCTGACCGTTTTAATTCACTGAAAAACGTCCGCAACTTGGTGTCATTTAGTTGCATTCAGGTGTATTAAAACACACAATTGTTTAGTAACAATATTAAATAACTATTCGCATAAAAGACGCGGTAGTCAACGAATCTTTTATTGCCATGGAGCACTGACCTTAAAAATCTTTGGAACAAATTTCCGGTGCATGAAGACCATTTCAGAGCTCCTTTGCCGCCGGGCAGGGTTGCAGCCATGATGTTAATTCCACCTGTACAGGAATTGTCCCCATCGTGTCCCGCACCAAGACTTGAAACAACATGAATCCTTATTTTACTCGTAACTTGTGCTTATTTATTCTACCGTAAACTAAGAAGATTGATGGCACAAATAAATCGAGAGGGGATCAAATATATATATATATATATATATATATATATATATATATATATTATAAATGTATATTTCTATCTCGTGGTTGCGATAGCAACTACGAGAATTTGTGGTTATTTTCGTGTAGATTCGGAAGTCATAGAATGAGATCAAACTTCATTGTTGATTAACGAAGAGAAACAAATTGGTGAAATAAAATACGTCACTCTCCTTGCAGGAAAAATTTAAAACACTCATCAACTTATCAACTAAACCATCAACAACCACGAGACTATTTGTGCAATGGGTATAAGTTAGGTCACAAAGCGAAGTTCGGTTTAAGAATAAAGAGCTCAAGGATCCAGATGGCTTCTGTTAGGATTCCCCAACGATTCACAGACTACTCAGGATTCCTATGGGGTTTAGGGATCCAGGGCTCTAGAGTTTCAAAACGGAAATTTCAGGGCTCTTAAGGGCTCCCTTACGGCACTCAAGGGCTTTATTTGGTCCGAATGAGAATTTCTGTCCGGGCTCTAAGTAGAGGAATGCTTCCGCTTTAGGAACCTGTCTACTGAGTAAAGAGGGCCAGGGAAACAAGAAAACAACACGACACAATGGGAAGACTTTAAGAATCCTGCTGCCTTGGGGTCCTGCCTTGTACATTTTCCTTTCAACATTCTAACCACTGACCACATCTGAATACCTCAGTATTATTTACCATTTAAATTTAGCCCAGCTGAAAGTTTTACTTCACTTACTTGTGACCGGTTTCGTGCGCAATAATCCCAGCTGTTTGCAAACCAGCATATCCATTTACACTAGCAACGACTCTATGTGAACATATGCCACCTAGCAAACCCACACCTTTGGAGAGAGAAGTAATGAAGCCATGTTTATGAGATTGTTAAGGGAAAAAGGCGAGCGACTATCTAAATCTGTTATTGGATAATTTGAAAAATCTACCAACACGGAAAATAGAAAGAAACAGGACTTTTGGATATCACTGTTCAACAGTGTTAAGTTAAGATCTAGTTTTGGTTACCGAACATCAAACTTTAAATTGTTCACAGTCCTGCTCTCTTTTGTACAGATTTCGCGGGCCGCATGATTCAAGATGGCGGCCAGACCAACAAAGCGATTCACGTCGGCGATCTCACGGGAAAATAGCGTACAGTGGACAGTCTAATCAAACTTTTGCAATTTATCCAAAACGTTGCGGTTGATATAAAGAAAGTTTGATAGCCTAAATCAGGCTTAAAATCTATGACAGTAGATTGTTAAATGATATTTCAAAAATAAATTTATTGGCCACAAAATTAGTAACTTATAGGAGTACTCACCACCTCCTTGACCACTGCAAAGAGTAAGAAAGGAAAAAATGCAAAATTAATAATAATAATAAGAATAATAAGAATAATAATACATTGATATAGATTTAACAATTAAATAAATCCTTAGCAAATGCGTTAATTATTATTTTAATAGTTATCAAATATTCGTTTATAATAATACGAGTAATTATTATTATTATTATTAATCAAGAGAGACTTGCTGAAGCAGAGACAAGTAAATATTAAAGACAAACGTAAAAAACCTCGACGTTTCGACGTCGTCATGACGCCATTATCAAGAGAAAAATGATTATTCTGATTGCGAGAAGACTTATTGAAAGTTGAAAAAAGTTGAAAAAATTAGCAGAAGGCATTAAACAAAGACCTTGGCGCGAATAGAGTCGGTTTGCACGTTTAAATCTGGGACTAGCCTACGTATAAAGAGCATCTCTTTAACGAGGCAGTCAAACTTGTTCTTGCATTTGGCGAGCACGTGAAACTGACTAATTAAGTTCTTAGCTTCTCGCACTTGGAGATCTTGGTTTAGTTTTTGGCTAACAAACACAGGTCGTAGTGTTGTTTGGATCTTTCGGTGTACGCTTAATTAACTGCGCCCCGAGAATTGAGTCGAAGGTTTATATTAAACCGACCAATTCCGGCTTGCTACTCCACTATTAAAGCCATGTGGATAATCGGTATAAGAGAGGTTTGGTCGTTACTATGCTCGATCGAGCCCACCGACTTTCGTCGCATTGGTCGCATTTCACAGAAGAATGCGATCGCTTGAAAGAAAGTGTTTTTGAAGCTCAAGTACCCTTTGCGCTTAATCACTACAGCAATTAAACAGTTTATTGACTCCAAGATGTCGGATGACCAACATCTCTCCCCAACACAGGACACCACCATCAGAGTCATTTTGCCCTTTAAAGATCAAGAATCAGCCAATATCGTTAAGAAACGCCTTAACAATCTCAGTTCAAAGATCCAAACAACACTACGACCTGTGTTTGTTAGCCGGAAACTAATCCAAGATCTCCAAGTGCGAGAAGCTAAGCCCGCTATTGTTAGCCAACAATGCGTTGTGTATCAGTTTAAATGTAACCTGTGTGATGCAGGGCATGTTGGCTACACCCGTGGGCGGCTTGCACGAGCGCGTGGATGGTCATAAAAGAAAGGCGTCCTCCATCTACAAACACTGCAAGATCGAACACAATGCCTTGGTTCCTAAGAACTTAATTAGTTAGTTTCACGTGCTCGCCAAATGCAAGATCAAGTTTGACTGCCTCGTTAAAGAGATGCTTTTTATACGTAGGCTAGTCCCAGATTTAAACGTGCAAACCGACTCTATTCGCGCCAAGGTCTTTGTTTAATGCCTTCTGCTAATTTTTTCAACTTTTTTCAACTTTCAATAGGTCTTCTCGCAATCAGAATAATTATTTTTCTCTTGATAATGGCGTCATGACGACGTCGAAACGTCGAGGTTTTTTAAGTTTGTCATTATTATTATTATTATTACTATTATTATTATTATTATTATTATTATTATTATTTAATAAACATAAAGAAACAAAATCAGATATATTTCAGAATCGTATATCATCATATATTTATATATATCATATATAACATTGATATCTTACACATGAACTAGTGTAGTGACGTCGAAGTACATTGGGTCGCTTCTATTTGAAGGTTTGTGTTTGTTAATCCATCTATTGAGTTTGGATATCCTCTTCCTGTTTGTAGTGCTTAGGCTCACATTCAGCTAAAAAAAGTCATTAAGTTACCATTACTCAATTTATCTTTACCGTACAAACAAAGAAGAGACGAAAATAAGAAATTTAAATAACATATCGATATCGACAAAATGAACGAGTGGGTGGTGTAGCAGCTGTCGTAAGGTCTTCCACGATTGGTCCGCTAAACAATAGAACAAACAAAAGAAATAAAGAACGAGGCGTAATAACAATAGAGCTGCTACATATAGCGGTCCAATGAAAATACAAGCTTTTGAGAGGTGCTACACTACTGGAACGAGTCGCATATTGTTAACGTTAACTTGAGGAAAATCTTGTGTTGATAAAGAATTTCGACAAAATGTGAATACGGTGATTGCAATCGTGCCACTTTAGCTATATCTGGCTAAAATTAAAGCCTTCATGACTCGACCAAACTAGTCTAATATGTCGCTGATAGTGGATCCATTAAGTAAACAACAATGGAGAATTTGTAAGGTGCCATGATATTTGGATTGAATCTACCCTTCAGCCAAATGACGACATTTACTTTTATTATTTTGTTCGAATTTTATAAATAAACCTCATTTCGCCTCTAAATTTGAGCAATAATAGTCAGCAGCTGATGTTGAGCATCTCAAAGGAAACACTGTTGGACGCGATGTGTAGTCACAGAGTTTTTGCCATGCACTTTACGCCCCCCCCCCCCCCCCCTCCTTCCCAGAATCAGGATCTCAAAAAAGTCCAGGCTAATATGATAATTATAAAAGGGCATACAAAAACCATGGACGTCCTTTGGATTTCGATTTATTTTAGATTTATTTGTTTTACGACATCGGAAAAAAAAATATTCCTTTTGCTTCAAGGTTATTAAGGAAAGCTAGGTTACTTTGAAACGTTAGGTTGGGGAGCGTTGACGTGTTACTAAAACTGTATCATTTAAAGATACTGAAGATAGGCCTTTTGAATCTTCTTCCAGCCGTACCCGACTTAAGTGTTGATTTACATAACCTGCATAATTTCTATTTGACGGTTTGTTTTACAACCACTGCATTAGGTCTTCATTCATTAGGATTCACATTCCAATAGTAAAAAAGATTAATCATTCAAAGTTATAGTGACAGTGATTACCTCTTTGTTGGTGATGACTATAAGTCTGCTGACAACATAAGTGATCTTTGTTTTTCCAATCGAGTTATCGCGAAAAGTGCCGGCGACCTTTCAAGAACAAAAAGGGCGAACATTAATGCATACATTGTTATTAGAAAGCTAGATTATATCATAATTGATCAATGAAACTTAATATTTATAGTAAAATAATTTGACAAAACGAACATGCTTTTATAACAAAGATTAGTTTTCGGATGTAAGCATCGCTACGGAAGTAACAACTCGGTTCGTAGCCCCATTAAGCCAAAAGCATATAACCTTATGAAACTTTCTTATTACAATGTGCGAACAATTGTTGCTCAACTCGCCACTGCAAAAAATTAAAAGGACCTCAGTCTACAAGAGTACTTACTATATTTGCTAAAACTAACAGGAAGTCCGAAGTATTGTTCCCATGCTTAGCTGCGACATTTTCATCTGCCAAAAGCTCCACTTGTAAGTACTTGTGAGAAGCAGCACCGGAACTGCTACTGCTGACCTCATCAAAGTTCTCCGCGGTATCAAACTTTGAGGCTGGCCGTAGAAAACACACGAGAAAAAAATCAAAAGGTGCAGGTCATTAGTTCAACTCCGTCGGGGGGTCGTTGCCACATACTCGTTCCATGTGTACCATCTTTGTCTTTAAAATAGTGTATTGAAACAACGATATCACCAAACAAAAAGAGCCATTTTTAATATAAAAAATGTTTTCAACACACGCTCGTTTTGAAAAGAATAGAGAGAGGGTTAGTATAACATTTAGCATGACATAAACTTTGGCCAAGGAAAAACTCGGAGCTCCCTAGGGAGATCGAAACTATTCCCTCCGGCACTCCGGACACTGTATAATAGGTAGCGTTTTCAGGTGACTATCGAAAATGATTGACTAGCGATTGCGCTAGCGAAACAGCGCCAGTTTTTCATAAAATTAGAAGAACAACTAAAGCTACTTTTTGTGCTGCAAGCTGCAGTCATTTTCCATGTGCACTAGACGCCGGCTGCATACTTTTGCTCAGAATTCTGTTGGGTTCTTGGGCTGTTTTGAACTTGTCTCGCCAGAGTTATTACTTTTTCTGTTTTTCTTCGTTTTGTTTTATTTTGTTTCATTTTTTTAACTTAATTTACAAATATCAGTTTAACCTTCCCAAATGGCGAACGTTTTTAGTTATTTAAGTTGTTACTCGTAAGAGTACTCCGGAAGGTAATACAGTGAAAAAAATCACCGTGTTCTGCATTAGCATCCAAATAAGGGACTGTGCAATAATTACCTGGAGGGAGGAGGGGTTGGGAAATGGATAAATTAAGTGGAAATTAACTTTAACCTTCCCTCACCTACTGATAATATTAAGGTCAACCCCCCCCCCCCCCCTCCCCTGCTTCCTCCTCGCATTGGTTCCCTCATACCTAATTTACGTGTTGGATGTCTTCCTCAGGCACAAAAAGTACTTCAAATGACTCTTCAACGTATGAGTTCTCTCTATCGGAATCACTTTCAAGACTCTGATTCTGAAATTGTGTCGTCTTCACACGAGTTATTAAATTCTTCATCTCCCAGAACATCTCTGGAAGCATTTCCACGTGCGTGGCTTACAACTCGTTTAGTAAAATGAGCCATACTTCCGCTTATCTTGAGATCACGTTGTTACAAAGACCTTCCTTCAGAGGAGGACAATTTTCCCTCGTTGAACAATTTCTTTATCTGGACACTCGGGAGAAGTTTATAAGCTTACTTTGCAAAGCATGTAATCAAACTGTTTATATTTACATAGATCAATTTATTACTATTAAAGTCAACAGTTGGGTTTTCCATTCTCTTTAATTATAATACAATGTAGGCTATCCTACATTGGTATCTTTCTTTTTCATTGAATAACATCATAGTGTCAGGGCCGTAGCCAGACTTTTCTGATAACCGAGGCAGTTGCAAAAGCGCCGAAGGCGCGAGCCTTTAGGGGGGTCTGGGGGCATGCTCCCCCAGAACATTTCGAAATCTAGACGCTCGCCGGGAAATACCATTTTTAGCGTTTTCCTGGTGGTATTTTCCCCCAAACATAATCAAAATCCAAACAAACTTTAACAGCATTCCTGGTGCCAATAAAGTAGAGCTGTTTTAATATATAACAGAGGCATCCCTTTCCTACTGCATGACAGATAGGAAAATATTAAATAATCAGCCAGTTCAGAGATCAAAGCACCTGGAGTTGATATTTTCCCAGTTTAATTCCAGTGTAAGCAAGTATAAATGTTTGAACTCTAATAGCTCTACTACCACTTTTCCAGTTTGTGAAAAAGAGTGAAAAAAGTAATGCCCTTCCCCTTTGTACGTATTACATTTTACATCCAACCCCCATCCTCCTCTTTCTAGTTGTGATTTCCTCTATGCCCCCCACCTCTGGTTTCCCAACCACCCCCCCTCCAGGTAATTATTGCACAGTCCCTAACAAGAAAGGACCCTATTACACGACTAGACGTTTGAAAGAGAGAATGAAAGTGTTCAACAAACTTTATAGTTTGGTAGGTTTACCCCATCTCAAAAGAGCTTATGACGTAATGTTTTGCGCGTTTTTGTCACTTTCTTTTGAAATAATACACGTACCTGTCTGGCAGTGAAGTGGTTCTGTTGATTTCTTATACACGAGATGCGGTTTAGCGCCACTTCCGGTGGTCACGTGTTTTGCTAGGTGATCCGGAAGAGGATGAATAAACAGAGTGTCACGTGACAATTTTATCATACCAGTCTAAAAAAGGAATAAATAGAGAGTAAATTTATAAATCCATCATACTTTGAACACTTAGGTGAACAATCCAAAGGGTATTTTTCAAGTGTAACTATGCTGAACAAAATGGGACAATGATGGCCACTGTCAACACCAACAGAGACAAGCCATTGCTTATCAATGTCACAAACATAGAAATATAATGCTTATCAAAACTATGCTTCTTAGAATAAACCATCCAGTAAAAAAGACAAAAGTATTAAATAGAAAAAAAAACGACACACTCCTTACCAGGCCATCAGCATTGCTTACAGCTACCAAAGAGCCTTGATCCGAAGCAACTGTACCATGGAAGTATGAATCTCGACTAACAGGCGTTCTTGTGACGTTACCATTATCGTGCCTCGTTTCTAGTTCCAGGCCCGGTTTCACAAGCTGTGTGTTTCTTCTCAGCTTCAGATGCAGTTTGTTTCCAAAAGCGTCCATCTTGTAGTGCCAATCCCCACTGTCGCCTACCTCTCGCTTGTGGCGCCCGTGGAGCGTGTGAGATACGAAATCACCGTCTGCATTTTCCTGATACGGCTCGATTACTTCGTATTCGGGAACTACAAAAATGAAGGTCGATAAACACTGTAAAAATCCGTGCTGGAGATAAGCATGTATGAAGAAAATATTAACGGATGCTAAGAAAAAAGCGCTCTAATTCAGGGGGCGAGATTCAAGAGTTCTGCATTTAAAGTGGTACTAAGATCAAAAAATCACTTTAGAGCTTTAGAATGCAGCGCGTGTGAAAGTGCCTTATTTAGTATGCAGCTTTTAGACTCTCAAACTCGTGTTTTGCATAATTTGTAAGCTGTGTTCACACACTGCATTCTACAACTCCTGAGTGAATGACGTCATTGTATCCTTTCTGGTGTAATAATGGCTGACCATTAAAACGGAAAATTGCAGTTTAAATAAACGGTCTTGTTCTCAAAATTAAGGCTTAAAATTTCCCTTGGGGAGTGTTTGGTAAACATAGTTATAATTCGAGATCTGCAGAAAGAATAAAAGTGATTTTTTTGATCGTAGTACCACTTTAAAACCCATTTTTGTGATCTTTGTGGAGAAGGAATATCGCCAAGATTATAAGGCGTCCTAGTTTCAAAAATCAGGAATAAACTCTCATTAAAACACACCCTGACATTAGAATCAAAACAATATATTTGAAGATTCATTTGATATTTTATGGAAAGAAAACAGAAAGGTTCATTTCTCTTAAGAAATATACAGATTCACACGCAACCTCTGTGTGGAACAAAAATTAAAGAGTAGTCAATTTATGCCACAGTGTATCCCTTTTTGTAATAGAGTGATTTTCAGTCTCGTCTTTTTCAAGAATTTCGGGAAAAGGAAGATGTGCTACTACATAATCTATTTATTCACGTTCACTAACTCACGAATTCAAGTTTCCTTTTTGTGATTAACAATTGGTTCATGATTTAAAAATAATAATAATAAAATATTTCCTGACTCAGAGCGCAATAAAATTTTTTTAAAAACTGTTAAAGTGGAATATTTCGTCCGGACCAACCGAACTTCATCAGCCGCGGTAGAAATGTGAATGTTAAGAAGGGTTATATCACTTCATAAGGGTCTCAAGGGGCCTAAAATAGTGTTATAGATGTTGGCTAATTCGAAGCCATTGTCTCTTTTCAAAGAGGGCTTTCGTAACCGGATCTCAATTGCTTCCCTTATGCGGCGTTTGAACGTGTTGCTTTCCGTGGCGAGAACTTTTGTTTTGCTGGAATCCACCGAATGTCCCGTGAGCTAGCAATGTTCGTGAACGGCTGATGAATCCCTTGAAAGATGTTCCTTAATTCTGGTTTCAAGTACGCGAGAAGTTTCGCCAATGTATTGTTTGTTGCATTGATCACAATGAATGTGAGAAACTGTGCCACACTTCTTTAGGTTTTCTGTTTTGTCTTTAACCTGTACCAATTGCGATCTGAGAGAATTGACAGGCTTGTGGACGATTGTGACCTCGTGTGATTTAAATGCTCTTTGTAGGCGTTCCGAAATGCCTTTGATGTATGGTACTGAGGCGTATACTCTCTTCTCGTTGCGGGATTCTTTAGACTCTCTCGGGTCGGATTCCGTGTTCGGTATTGTTAGCATCCAATCTGGATAGTTGTTAGTTTTCAAAGCTTGCTTAACATGCTGAATTTCATGTCCTCTGTCATCTTCTTCAGAAACCAAGGTCTTAGCTCGAAGTAGCAGAGTGTTAACCACAGCTCTTTTATGTTGTAGGTGGTGGTTAGAGTGGAAATTCAGGTACTGATCCGTATGGGTCGGTTTCCGGTACACTGTGACTTTTGTTGAGCCATCTTGGTTCACGTGTAAGCAGGTGTCAAGGAATGGGATTGTGCCATTCTTTTCTTCCTCTGAAGTGAACTGGATGTGTTGATCAATGGAACTGAGGTGCTCAGAAAAAGAGCACACTGCGTATTCATGAATTTTAGTCATCGTGTCATCAACATATCGATATCACATAGCTGGAGGGGTGGGGGCGGTGTCTAATGCTCTGCTCTCAAAATGTTCCATGTAGAGATTGGCCACAATACCGAACACTGAATCCAACACGAGAGAGTCCGAAGAATCCCGCAACGAGAAGAGAGTATACGCCTCAGTACCATACATCAAAGGCATTTCGGAACGCCTACAAAGAGCATTTAAATCACACGAGGTCACAATCGTTCATAAGCCTGTCAATTCTCTCAGATCGCAATTGGTACATGTTAAAGACAAAACAGAAAACCTAAAGAAGTGTGGCACAGTTTATCACATTCATTGTGATCAATGCAACAAACAATACATTGGCGAAACTTCTCGCGTACTTGAAACCAGAATTAAGGAACATCTTTCGAGGGATTCATCAGCCGTTCACGAACATTGCTAGCTCACGGGACATTCGGTGGATTCCAGCAAAACAAAAGTTCTCGCCACGGAAAGTAACACGTTCAAACGCCGCATAAGGGAAGCAATTGAGATCCGGTTACGATCTTGTCATTGTCATTGCCATTGTCTCTTTGAATAGAGACAATGGCTTCGAATTAGCCAACATCTATAACACTATTTTAGGCCCCTTGAGACCCTTATGAAGTAATAGAACCCTTCTTAACATTCACATTTCTACCGTGGCTGATGAAGTTCGGTTGGTCCGGACGAAATATTCCACTTTAACAGTTTTTTTTTTTAATTTATTGCGTTCTGAGTCAGGAAATATTTTTTTATTATTATTTTAAAATGATGTTTCCAGAGCAGGAAAACAATATTTTTGATTGTAATTGGTTCATGCTTTAGCGTGCGTACATCGAGTTATGGATGCACGCGGGAAGTTTGGAGAGCACGAGAGAAGCGTAAGAGTTGCTCGAGGCGCAGCGGAGAGCAACTCTAGCTTCTTGAGTGCTCTCCAAACTTCCCAAGTGCATCTATAACTCGATGTACGCACCGCTAAAAGCATGAACCAATTGTTTTATAACATAGCCAGTTGATATGCCGGCGAAAACTGAACGATTATAAGCTTACTAAAATAGTATTTTTTCGGCAGGATGCCACAGTTCCATTTCGCTTCCGTTGAAATTTGAAATTATACTGAGCAATACGAATCAGTGCGCTGTTGATTCAAAACTCAATCACTAGTTACCATAAAAATCAAGAAAGAACGGGGGAAAAAATGAGAAAGAGAGAAAAAAGGAACAATAATTGATCACATGACCGAACGAAAAAGGCGCCAAAACCTTGCCAAGTGTTGCAGCTTTTCTTTGCAAAGCTGAATGGATCAATGAATCTGTTCCGAAGTAAACGTCCGAGAATAATGTTTTGAAAAAGTCTTCCAATTATTGGCTCTAAAATGTGGTATAGGTTTGATGTTTCCTGAAAAATTGTTGTAGTCATCGTCCAAAGCGGATTGAAGCTGTATAATTTCAGCATTGTAGCTGTGAGAGTTGAAACGAGCACAAAACGTGGTGGTTCTAGGTTCAGAGGCCGCGGACGGAATGTGGCACAACAACAATGAATCAAACAACTGGGAAAGCGATCATTCAACTTATTTTGCATTACATTCTATTTTATTTCAACATTTGGAGCTGCTTGAACACAGAGCTACATCGTCTGCTGGTAAAACGATGTTATTTTGTGTAGCATAATTATAGCCGAGAAAAATGTCGTCCTTTCTGGTTGTCAGTGCTTTTTTAATTTTGATTTTGGTAGTGAATCACCGAAAACGTGTGTGACGCTTGTTATTAAACGGTTGTTATCAATTGTACTGTGTTTTATTTTGTGTCGTGTTTTTATATTTTGGTGTCAAAAGTTTTCCGTAGAAAGCCTACCCTTAGTGAACGTTTGTTGAGAGTGCGACGGTGAAAGAAATCGTAAACACAACGCCAAAATGAATTAAAATTTCTTTTTCAACGAAGTTCCTTGCTCGTTCTAAGAAATCAAACACTCCGCAGCAATTTCGCTGTTGTACTTTCTCATTAGTTTACTCCGCTGTAAAATGATTTTTCTTGGTCATTTACTTGCCGAGTTGCTCGCGAAGAAGACACTTTAGACTGCTACAGACAGAAAAAAACAAAGTTAAGCTTGCTCACGCCACCAGCGTGCAGTCAACAGGATTATTGAGCACGCTTACGTAAGGTGAATTTAATTGCGCGGATTTACTAGCTGTTATAATTCTACTTTAATAACACTGTTCTATTATGAAGAGGTTTACACTTACCATCTGCCGATGTTTGGACACCAAAGTACTTTTGTATCTCCCTGTCCGTCATGTGGTGATGAAGAGGCTATGGAAGGGACATAACCAAGTTATGAGCCGAAATAGTGACAATATAACTCAAAATCCGACGAAAAAACGACTCATTATGCGAGCATTTGCCAAATTCGTACACTCTCATACACTCCGAAGTCCGAATTTTGTGATATTCTTGAAAATAGGGAAACATATTTACATATTGAATTCCATATGATAGGAATTAGATAGCAACAAACTTAGAGACATTTATTTACTTATTTATTCATTTATTGATGATATTTGTTTTATTTTTTTAATAATAGCATGATTATGGATTTGGACAATGCTCTCATTTGTACAATGGAAGACGTTTTTAAATTTATGGCTTCTTACCAATGTTTGATGACTTGGTCGCTAAGCAACTTAACATCATCAAGTTTCGCTAAGTTACTTGTCCTAACTAGATCATTCATGTAAGGGGTTCAGTTATCAACAAATTTTCATTTTCCATTCGACTCTGTCACCTGCTCCGAAAACACATGTCATATCCTATTTATTCTGTGATTCATCTTTTAGAGAACAAACTGTCACTCTGTGCTATCTGAAAACTACTACGTTTTGGGCTATTATAATGACTGTACACATAAATTATTTTAGCAATTTAGCAAACAGAAATTCAAAATTACTGCTACCTTTGCATCCACCGACACATGTGATATGCCTCCTGCAATTAAATTTGTATCTGTTATAATTAGTTATTTTGTGAGTATCAGAAAGACGATAAGGAATTCCTGCTCGTAGTTCACAAAATGAGAATAATAAAACACAAAACAATGTGTAATTGTAACATTTTTTTACTGGTAGCGCGTTTGGGGTCTAGTTAACCCAGACACGAAAAAGAAAAACGGGTAAATACTTATGTCAAAGCATTTTTATTAATTTTTGTTATTTTTATTTGTATTGGAATTATTCTTGATCGAAGGGATTCTTGAAATTCTTTACACGAAAAGGAAACTAAACTTACCAATCAAAAATGAAATGAGCAACCAATTTCCTACTAGTGGAAGCATCTGTAGAGAAAGGTTTGAAAATAAATGATGCGACCTTGCAAAATAAGCGTCTCAGAATCTTGAAAAATAATCCAACGTGGCATGAGCGTTGGCAGCAAACTGAGAATTGACAATAAATCTCAAAGTAACTATTTATCTACAACATAAAACCAGACACATGGCTAAAAAGGTTGAAAATGCAATGGACTGTGTTCCGTGGAGGATATTGTGTTTATTTGTTTTAACCTGTAATTCTTTTGATGAAAATTTAAGTACTTATGATATCGTGCCAGACAGTCAAAAGTTTGCGTTCATTTGACTTCTACAGAGCAACAGTTGCACCTTTACTTTTTCTTTGACAAACGATGTGGATACTGATACGTTACCTTCCCGTCTAATACATGCATCCTTCCAACCAATTTCTGCTGGGATTCTGTTGAGTCTACCGATCCTAAAGAACCGTCATGTAACCTTTTTTTAGGAAAGTCTAGTTTTGTAAGCTGACTGTCTAGAGTGGTTCTATTTATTTTCAAAAGCTGACAATAGAAGTCATTAAGCTTGTGAATCATACAGATGTTAACTTCGTTGATTAAATATGAATTTAGCTGATACACACGACAGTATAACCAATAGCTTGCAAGAGAAACTAAACATTGCTTTAAAGAGACATCGCGTTGTCCGAAATCATCTCTACGGGATATTCCTAACGGATTTTGGCTTCTTAAACTGAAGGGAAATTTTCATGAAATTAATTTCCTTCTATTCACAACATTGTTATCGGGAATTATATACTATCTCCATTCTTTTGCTTCTGAAAAGTAGATATCAAAGATAAGTCATCGAGTTGAGCTTTAATAAGCTGAGCTCAGTAAAAGACTTTGACTTAAAAGACGTTGAACAGGAAGTTGTACATGCTGCAGGTTTTGCACGAAAAGACGAAAGATATATCATCTTGAAAGTTTTTTTTTGGAAAAATCTAAAACATTCTTGAGTAGAACGACCTATCATTTGAATTGAGATTTGCAAATACATTGTTGATTGTAATTTGCTTCATTACCGTGATTATAGGTCAAGATATCGATAAAAATACAGATGCGACGTTTACCACAAGAATTCACGACAGCCTCACTGATTATTTACCACTACAGGGTTAATTTCCACATAGAACCACCAAAATAATTGTTTTGGAAATGAGGTCGTGTGTCTTATCGCCAAATGGAAGATGCCTTTCTGTTCTTTTAGAGATTCAAAAGTACAGTAGTTTTTGGTGAAAATTTTAATCGCTAGGATAAATCACGTTATTTACCGTCTAAAATGGTACATTCAGAGAACTCTAAGAATGATTTCTAATGTATCGTTTTAGAGCCTATCGACTCTTATCAACGTGGAAAGCCGTTATTGAAGAATTCGAGTCCCTTAAGGAGGCTCGCAACGGTTTTTTGCCCTTGGAGTGTATCTTTTGAAATCAAAATTTCGAGAATAAGAGAATTACAGAAAAATCTGTAAGACCATTTTCAAAATCATGAATCATTTTAACGGGCTTTTTTTGGCCATTCGCGCAATTTTCTCCAACATTTCAAGAAACATAAAACTCTCTCTTTTCATTTAAAAATTCTTTTATCATAGCAAAACATTCTTAATGTTCTGATTGAGCTTCCTAAGTGGCTGCCATTTTAAGATATTTATATTTTAAAACTGCTAAAATAAAGCAGAAATCAGTAAAAAGAAAGTTCCTAATTTGCATAAATAGAAATATTTCTGTACTGCCCTTACAGATTTCTCTTTTGAATTGCATGCCGTTAGAATGATAATTCTTTTTGACGTTTGAAAAAATTTTGGCTTAAGAATCATTTATTGCACAAGATAAGAAGGCTGAATCTCAGTCAAGCTTCGATCGTTTTTGCTTTATAGGAGCAACAGTTTTATTTGGTTTTCTTGGTCTATGCATGTCACGGTTATTCACCCGCGATGAATATTTATACACGCCACGCTTGTTCTCCTCTTGTGCGTTTAAAAATCCTTCTTCCTTCTTGTGGGTTTGTTTCTGGACACTCTTTTCCATTAACCTTAAAATACTGAATAACGTTTTAGAATTTATAATTACGGATTGCCTACATTCACAAGTAAACGTTAAAAAAATTACGAGCAGCAAGCTCAGCAAACGAAGATGATGATGATGATGATGATGATGATGATGATGATGATGATGATGATGATGATGAGAAGGGATTATAAACGCATCAGAGGGCACAAGCGCAGCGAGTATAAATATTCATCGTAAGTAATGTCCGCGAGATAGACCAGGCCGTGTTCCTATTTAATCTAATATAAAAAACTAAAATGCTCATTTAAAATAAAACTGTTGCTCGTAGAAAGCTAATAACGACTGAAACCTGACAAAAATTTAGCCTTCTTAGCTAAGAACAGAAATGTTTATTCAGCCTTGCTGGAACATCATAAGAATTGTTATTCTAACGGCAGTCAATTTAAAAGAAACATCTCTAAAGGTAGTTTAGAAATATTTCTATTTATGCCAACGACGAACTTTTTGACTGACTTGTGCTTCGTTTTAGCAGTTTTTAAATATAAATTTCCTAAACTCGTAGCCACCTAAGAAGCCCAATGTAAATTAATTGAGATCGCTTTGCTATCATAAAAGATCTTACAACTGAAGTGTTAAGTTTTATCTTTCTTGAAATATCGGAGAAAATTGCAAGAATGACCAAAATAAGCCGTAAAAAATAATTCATGATTTACTTGAAAACAGTCTTGCAGATTTTTCTCTAATTTCGCTTACACGTTGTGTAGGTTGAGTAGTTCAAGGACGTCAGGTTACGTCATAGATAGTTGACAATATTTAAAATAAGGGGCTGCCATTACCGTTGCTATGGTGACAGCTCTTGCAAGGAAACCAATGAAAAAATAAAGTCTTGGCCATCTGTCAAGAAGATGGTGTGGTATCAAGGAAATCGAAGTTTGTCTTCTATACGAAACTTTGATTCAAAAGATACACTCCAAGGCAAAAAAAAAAAACCGTTGCGAGCCTTCTTAAGATGAGTTTCGCACACCACCGTGCAATTCAATAAAGTTGGCAGAATAATCTTGCCAACTTAATTAACTCGACAGTCAAGAGGTTCATTAACAATCAAGCCGCAGACAATCTACTCAAACTTGCAATAAAAACGGAAAAACGAAAATACTTTCCCTTTTCCTTTTTGGGATCAGAAATGCGCAGATATCCCAACGAAACAAGTACAATGCCCCAGAAACAAAATCGAATTTACTAGCAACCCGCGTACTCGAGTTGTAAAATCGGGAGTTTTTTTGGAGACCAGATAGATAAAAAGTACGGTATAAGAGACAAAACGTACGGCACGAAAAGTACGGAAGAGAAGTTAGGAAGTACTCCTTGGTGGAAAACATTGTAAGACAGAAAGACAAAAATACGATAAAGAAGAAATTAAGGTTTCAGTTGGTAGGGAAACAGTGCGACAGGAAAGACAAATACAGTAGTATGATAGGGAGCGGAGAAATGCAACTAAAGAAGGAGG
Source organism: Siderastrea siderea (assembly GCA_964030785.1). Classification (NCBI taxonomy): domain Eukaryota; kingdom Metazoa; phylum Cnidaria; class Anthozoa; order Scleractinia; family Rhizangiidae; genus Siderastrea; species Siderastrea siderea. Next base: position 48,884,322 of record OZ034966.1, on the reverse strand, counting down.
GGAACAAATGCACTATACGTGGAAAGTACGTACGGCAGAAATGAGGCCTAGGGCGACAGAACAACAAATTCAAGACTTCCGGCTTATGTTTAGAAAGTTTATTTTAGCACATTTGTGCTACAAATATTAAAACCTTTACTTTGAACTGATCGACACTATTTCCATAGAGTACTTTCAGGCTGCACTTTGTATATCCTGTTGAAAACAAAAAAAAGAAGAATGCTATTTTCTATGTTTTACAGTGCGACTACTCGGACCGGGCCACTTGGAAGAAAATTGACCAACCACAGCCTTAATTGAGAACAAAAGAAGCCAACATTTTTTCATAAGCTGACCAATAACGTTGAAGGATCTAGACAATACATCTCCAAATAAATTTGAAACCGTCTAATTCTGCGGACCTCTCGGGAAATAGTCTTATTTTTGACTATTTATTTATTTAGCTTCGCCTAGCAAGAAAACAACACAGGTACATAAAATTGTTAGGCAGGGAGACCACTACAGCCTAGCCAATTACAGTGGTTCCCGATTGAAAATATCTCGCGGATTGTTTGCACGCACTACGTAAGCTATAAGCTTACGGTAAATGTAAATGTTTTCAAAATGGCTTTTGCCCAGAAAATAGAAGACTGAATCGAGAGGGCGGCGTATACAGCAATCGTCGGCAACATTCCCAGCTATTACGAGATTACGTTTCAGACTTGCACCACGCTGAAATGGAACTAAAAGCTTCCATAAGGGATTTGGATTCCCTTGCAGTATTGAGACCGCGGCTGCGAACTGAAAGGGCTGCAGAAGCCAGAATCGAGTGAGGTGCGGGATTGCGGAAAATTAATTCAGAGTTTAAAAGAACGAGGCATATAACAAATGTACTGTTTTGTTATTCTTTTGTTATTCAATGAGATGCAAATGAGTGTGCGGCGTTTTTCTGCAATCCCGCACCTTAGAGCCAGAATCAATACATCAACGATAAGCATCTGTTGATTCAAAACGCAGTTACTGAATAAGGAGATTTGGGAACCTCTGTTTATTATTCAACGATTAAAGTAGGCAAATGTCGATATTTATCTTTAGATCAGTGTGTTTGTTTATATTATACTCGCTGAGCGAACGCTTCTCAGAATTGAGCAAGTCTGTTGCGTTACCGAATTTCTTTTAAAAGGTTTCTTCTACAAACACACTCAGGCACTAGCTGTACTGCTGAAGCGAAAGTATTGTTTAAAGGTTTGTTTATGGGCAAAAATTTTGCTATCAATTGCGAATTCGACCTCTAAATGTTCTGCTTAAAATTTAGGATCGAAAGTAATCAATCGTAGACGTGGCGGTTTCCCGAGAGGTCATGGTCAGAGGTCACGGTTTCATATTTTTTTGAACATGTATTGTCTGGATGCTTCAACGTTATTGGTTGTTAACGAAAAAACGTTGCTATCTTTTGTTCTCAATTAGCGTTGTGATTGGTCAATTTTCTTCCAAGTGGCCCGGTCCGAGTAGTCGCACTGTAAGCAATAACCCCTAAACCTTAAGAACAAACGTTTTTAATTAACTCTTTATTATATACATGTATTAGTCTCAGGTTAATTTACAGAAGTAACCAATTCTCAGCGGTACTTAGACCTCATTAATGGTCTGGTATTGTTTGTTACTGCAGACTATCTGCTGACCAATTGCAGAGGTGTGATTATTTGTTTTGTATTAAATGTGCATATAACCTAGGTTTATTGGTAAAAAAAAAAAAACAATTGACCAACAGGGGCCTTTCTTACTTCGTTTCTGTAGGATATAATCCTTGGTACATAGTTACTAGAGGGACTGGTTATGAAACCTTGCAAGTTTCAAACGCCTTAACATTGTGCTGCATATATTAAAAGTACTACGACCGTGCACAATCTTTTGTTTTACGTTCGCCCACTATGGCTGAATAACTTAATTGTGGCATTTTCATTGGTCAGTTGCTCATGCAAAATTCAAAAACTATTGTTTTTGTGTGCGGTCAAAGCTAAGAACGGTAACAAAAATATAAAACAAAGGACTTTGCTGAGTTTCATAACCAGATTCTTTTATTAACTATGCCTGGTACAAAAACTAAATTCATGACTCGTAGGTCGTCGCATTAACGTGTTTTAGGCGCTGGGTAAACAAGACGGTTACAGTTCAAACAGAAATTCTGCCAGGTACTCCTATTGTCAAATCTATCAAGATATCTTGATGGATCGAATACTCTATAACATGCCTTTGCTAACCTGTTTGATGCGATAAACAAAATTAGTCAAATCTGCTTCAACTCCAAAACCTTTATGCTTGTCATACTCCCAGCCGTCCGTACTTTTCCCATATTTGGCATAATTGTTGCCAGCATCCTTCCCACTGTAGCATTCTCCGTAAGACTGCACGGCAAAGTATTCGTGCCCTGCGTCTTGGGCCACTCTTGCGCACTGGTTTACTGTTAGCTCCATTTGTTTCCAGATGATATGATCTCTCAAATTAGCATTGTGTACTGGTAGGGCTCGATTATCTTCTTTGTCGTAATAATATCCAAGTGGCTGAAGGCTTGGCTTGGGTTCTGGAGAAAAGAACTCAGGGCAGGAGGTGGTGGGTTCTGGTGTTTAAAAGGTTATAAGCGGGGGGGGGGGGGGAGGATTTGAAAAGACAGCTATACTTCGACGCTTTGACTGCGTAATGATAGTAAAAGCTGCCTTCGTTGTGAACGGAACCTACTGTAGTTGCTGTGTCCAAGTTATGTGCTGAATAAGAAGTACAGCCTGTGTCACGTATTACTTTGGGCTACCAAGACTAAAATAATAAAAAAAATAAAAACAATCTTTAAAGAGGAAGCGCCCGTCACGTAAATACGTGGTTTTCAGGGAGGTCCTCCATAAAATAAAAAGTATTAAAATCTAAAGAAGAAATACAAATATCACAGATCTAAAATATGACAAACCCTGCGATCATGGCCTGTAATTGAAAGACTCTTTTTGTTAGGAATAATTCTTCTTGTTATATACATATATATATATATATATATATATATATATATATATATATATATATATATATATATATATATATATACAAATAAAGAAAGAAATTGTTACTAGTTACTCGAGTTTCACGCTCAAGGCGATCATCAGACTGAGTCAGTCTACGAAAAGATGTCAGTTATAGATGTTCAAATTCAGGAACGGTTGGAGCGACGCTTCTTCTGATTGGTTGCCACGAAGAACTTGTTTTCGTGGCGGCATTTCGTTACCAGCTCGGATTTCTTGTTCAAAAGGGAGAAATTTTGAGAGGTTAAGATGCAAAGTTTCTCAGATAAGCACAGGTTACAGCGAGAAGGATTGCCTTTGTATGCCCTTGCTCTTTTAATGATGCGCCAGTTGATTTTGTAGTCTATGTTTCCGTCCTTTAAGTTCCAGATGTATTTTGAAAGTACAGTGTCATGTGAGTGTTTTCGGTCTTTGAAAGAAAGTTTGTGATCGTTGTATCGTGTTTTGAACTCATTTTCTGTCATGCCAATGTAGGTCCTTGAGTTACCGGAAGTTGTTGTGACAGTAGCTTCGTAGATAATGTTTTTAGTGAGGCACGTGCCGTCAAGAGGGCAAAGGTTTTTGTTTCTACAATTGCATTTCTTCTCGCTAGAGGTCGTGCTATTTTCATTTAGAATCTTCTGACCTCTGACCTCTAGCGAGAAGAAATGCAATTGTAGAAACAAAAACCTTTGCCCTCTTGACGGCACGTGCCTCACTAAAAACATTATCTACGAAGCTACTGTCACAACAACTTCCGGTAACTCAAGGACCTACATTGGCATGACAGAAAATGAGTTCAAAACACGATACAACGATCACAAACTTTCTTTCAAAGACCGAAAACACTCACATGACACTGTACTTTCAAAATACATCTGGAACTTAAAGGACGGAAACATAGACTACAAAATCAACTGGCGCATCATTAAAAGAGCAAGGGCATACAAAGGCAATCCTTCTCGCTGTAACCTGTGCTTATCTGAGAAACTTTGCATCTTAACCTCTCAAAATTTCTCCCTTTTGAACAAGAAATCCGAGCTGGTAACGAAATGCCGCCACGAAAACAAGTTCTTCGTGGCAACCAATCAGAAGAAGCGTCGCTCCAACCGTTCCTGAATTTGAACATCTATAACTGACATCTTTTCGTAGACTGACTCAGTCTGATGATCGCCTTGAGCGTGAAACTCGAGTAACTAGTAACAATTTCTTTCTTTATTTGTATTTTGCTCTGCATATTTCTGCATTGAGCACTCCTAGGATAAGTGAAGCAATTTTATTTCTTGTTTATTCGTTATATATATATATATATATATATATATATATATATATATATATATATATATATATACACCCGTTTTCAAAAGCATTGGAACTTGAAAATATATATATACATATATACATCTTCTGTCTTCACAACGCGAAAACAAAAGAATAAATATGAAAACAAAAGGTAAATATATATGTATATATATTTTTCAAGTTGCAATGTTTTTGAAAACGGGTGTATATATATATATATATATATATATATATATATATATATATATATATATATATATATATAAAATTATTCAAAAAGGTTCCCGGCTTCAAAAGTATTTCATCGATTTAATGCGACAGGTCTGTTTCGTATAGTCAATGGATGACCACACTCTTCAGGCAATTTTATCGAATGACCGTTAATTTAAATGCTGGCGGTTAAATACAAGATATAAGACATAAGATATAAGATATACGATATACAAAATGTGGTTGCTAGGTAGCAGTTGTGAAGATTACGTTACTTTAAGGTTTTTGAGTACAAATCTGTTTCTATGGGGGCATGAACTCGCTAATTCGTTACGTTTGTTTAAGCTGCAAAGATCTTTTTTACAGATAATAATGAACTTTTCATGGAGACAAAGGTTACATTTCTTGCTGATATTATTGTAAGGTTGACATTTTTTTAGCACTTTCCATTTAATTTGAAAGGCTTTTTTCGCGTCTTTTAGAGTCCAAATGTGTTTTGAAAGTTCAGTTTCGTTTCTTTTGTTGCTGTGCCGAAAGGATGCGTTGTGGTTTCTGTAGCGTTCTTTAAAGTTTGTTGCTAGTCCTACGTACGATTCTGTGGAAGCTTCGCTTGTCACCGTTGCTTGGTAGACAACATTGGTTTGGAGGCATTGGCCTTCTAGGGGACATTCATTCTTTTTTCTACAGTTGCACCCATCGCGTGATTGCTGAGTAGGCGCTTGTGTGACATTTGAGAGGATGCTTTTGTTATGCGATGCGATAGTGGATTTCATGTTTGGCATGCATGAGTAGCTGAGCTTGAGCGTGTGTCTGTTGAAGATCTTGTGTAGCGGGTGGATCTTGGGGAAGCATTTGCCAACAATACACAGAAACTTTCTTTCAAGGTTGGTTTTCAGATTTGAATTCCATGGCGGGTTGTACCATGTTATGTTTCGTTTTCGCTTTCTCTTATTTCTCGTTGTTTGTTTTGCTTCTGGGTGGTAAGTAAGCTTGTGGTCATATCCGCTTTCTTGAAGTGCTTTTTGGTAGGGAGGGATGGCTGCGTCGAAAACTTCTTTGCTAGATGAAATATTTGTTAATCTTTTGTTAATATTCAGCGGTATGTTCTTTAGTAATGCGGGGGGATGGTTACTCTGTCGGTGGACGTACAGCAATTTATTGTTAGGTTTCATGTAAGGTTTGTAGCTGCCACTTGCGAGGTCGAAGGTCACGTCTAAAAAGTCAACGATCTTTTTGTTTGCGTCGATTGTGATTTTAAGCCCATTTGCTTTGAATGCGTTGCTGACTTCTTGCTTAATCTTTTCAATTTCTCTGGGTGTAGCTCTACATACGGCGATGCCGTCGTCACGGTAGAGGCCTATTTCATGTTTGAATTTAGGCGCGATGAGGGATAGCATATACGCTCCGATCAGCTCACAAGTTTCTGCTCCGTCGTATGAGCCCATTGTCACGTCAAACATACTGTCACTGTCTCTTTTTGTCCATGGAGAGTTTTGATGGTACAGGAGTGATCTTTTTGCGTGGATGATGATTTCACGGTCTTCCTGGGTGACAGTGGTGAATTGTGAAGCGTAATTGAGGGCCTTAATTAAGAGTTCTTCGGAGATGGATGGGTAAAAGTCGCACACGTCAAATGTGATAAATGCGTGCTTTTGCTTATTTGGTATCGTTTTGAACCACCCAATTGCGTTGCTAGTGCTTCTCCAGAGATTTACTTTGGTTGCTTGGATGACTTTTGTGTTGATATTATCTAAAATATTTTTGCTTACAATGCCGATTTCGGATTTGCTTGGGTTAAGAAGTCTGCAGGTCGGGTTGTTCTTGAAATCCGGTTTATGATCTTTCAATGTTATGAAAGAATCCCTGCATGCTGAAACTTCAATACGATCGTCAAGCTTGAGCGTTTGCGCAATCTGTTTGTCTTTTGAAGAGATCTCTTTTGGTACATTTGGGTCTGTCTTCTTGAAGGATTTTGTGACGTTCTTGTTTACAAGTGTCGTGTAGTCTTGTGGTTCAGTCTTGTAGTAGTTGGTTGTTTTGTCTGCTTTAACGAAGATATGCTTTTCTTCTCGAATTTCTTTAAGATCGGCGCTGAGCTTTTTCTGGAGGTCATTAGGGTGGTGGTTGGTTTTAAAATTAATTCGTTGTATCATGTCTCGCATACAGTCCTCAAATTCGTCTAGCTCTTTAACATGCGGTGGTGAACGCTTTGAGTTAAATCCGTAGGTTTCTTTGGCTTGAGTGTCGCTGTTCGGGTTGAGGAAGAAGAAGGCTTTCCAACGCATACGTTGAATTAGAGATTCAGTTTTCTCGATCAGTTTATGGAGGAAGGTGTTTTTGTTTGCCAGCGGGATGTTCTTGGTCGAATACTCGAAGTCTTTCACTTGAAAATCCCTACCAAAAAGCACTTCAAGAAAGCGGATATGACCACAAGCTTACTTACCACCCAGAAGCAAAACAAACAACGAGAAATAAGAGAAAGCGAAAACGAAACATAACATGGTACAACCCGCCATGGAATTCAAATCTGAAAACCAACCTTGGAAGAAAGTTTCTGTGTATTGTTGGCAAATGCTTCCCCAAGATCCACCCGCTACACAAGATCTTCAACAGACACACGCTCAAGCTCAGCTACTCATGCATGCCAAACATGAAATCCACTATCGCATCGCATAACAAAAGCATCCTCTCAAATGTCACACAAGCGCCTACTCAGCAATCACGCGATGGGTGCAACTGTAGAAAAAAGAATGAATGTCCCCTAGAAGGCCAATGCCTCCAAACCAATGTTGTCTACCAAGCAACGGTGACAAGCGAAGCTTCCACAGAATCACCGGGCTGAAGTTAGCTGCCAATTCACTGCCAATTCCCCAGCTGCCAATTCACTCCTTAGAAGTATGCTGCCAATTCGTTTCTTTTAAGAAATTGATAAATCTCTTTCAGCCATTGAAAAGATTACCTTACACCATTGCTAAAACTGTGAGTTGCGCACATGCGCAACGTCACGGAGCAAATGCGCAAAGAACTGTTGATTTGTTGATTTAGTTCAGTCTTGGGACTTAGTATTCAGAGCAAAAAATAAATATGGGAATGCATGATCAAATAACTGTTGATCGGTGCTATCGCCAAATCTCAATTTCCTTTAGAATTAATGATGTTGTGAAAGGGATCTCATCTCTTGATACTTTAGTGCCCTGTAATTATTTCTTGATCTGATTTAGGACTATAGAAACCTCACACATTGTCTAATTCGTTCACGTGATACAACATTAGTAATGAAATAACTATGTTTTGGATATTTTCTCGGTAATAAATGACACTTCCTGTTAAACTACTTTGGCTCAGTATTCCATCTCTCGATGTCTCAGTTCCGTCTCTTTACCTTTTATTGCAATAAAATGCTCTGAACTTGACACAGATATCCCACCTTGTCACATAACACCAACTTTAACATTGAATAACTATTTTATGTTTCTTTTCCCAGTAGCAATTGACACTTTGTGTTAAACTACTTCGGCTCAGTATTCCATCTCTCGATGTCTCAGTTCCGTCTCTTTACCCTTTATTGCAATGAAATGCTCTGAACTTGACACAGATTTCCTACCTTGTCACGTAATACCACTTTTAACATTGAATAACTATTTTTTGTTTCTATTCCCGGTAGCAATTGACACTTCGCGTTAAACTACTTTGGCTCAGTATTCCATCTCTCGATGTCTCAGTTCCGTCTCTTTACCTTTTATTACAATAAAATGCTCTGAACTTGACACAGATTTCCTACCTTGTCACGTAATACCACTTTTAACATTGAATACCTATTTTCTGTTTCTATTCCCGGTTGCAATTGACACTTCGTGTTAAACTACTTTGGCTCAGTATTCTCTCTAGGGGCTCCGCACAAAAAAGCCTTAGAACGCTGATTACGTAACCCTAGCATGCTGCGTTCAGTCCGTGGCAATCCATCGCGTGTCTCATTAGTATGGGGCTCTTATATAAGGCCACTCCCTTGTCGCGATAGCTCATTCAGTCTTTTCGGTGTTTCGAATGCTTCTTTCCGCGTTTTTTGTTTTCGCTTCATCGCTGCGCCACACTTTAATTCTTATGGCTGACCAAGTTCCTGTTGTTCCGGCTGATGTTCAACAATTACAAGACGCTTTAGCAGTTCCGCCAGCACAAGCCGGAGCTGCTCAGGACGCTCAAAATATTGATGGCGGCGATCCACCAGCTGCAGTAGCGCAAGTTGCGGTCCCTGCAGCTCAACCTGCTCATCAACCTCATGCTGATGTGGTAAGTCGTTCTTGCCTTTCGTTCGCCTGCTTTGCTGTCTTTCTGCTATTGGTGGCTAGCGTTTACGTTTTGCGGATCGTCGCAGCTTTAGTTTCCCGTTTGGTTAGCTTTATACGCTAGTTTGTCTTGATTATAGCGTTGTTGTTATAGGTTTCAAGTGAGTTTGTTTCGCCCCTCCTGCCTATCGTATTTGTTCCGCTCTTTGTTGTGGTCACTAGTTTCATTCGAAGTCTCGTACTCGGTTCGTATTCATGTCACCCGAACTGTCCTAGCGAGTTAGTCTCGCTTGGGTTGGTGTATAGCTAGTTTTTTTTTTACTGCAGTGTTGCGGTGAGTTTGTTTTATTTCGCTTAGAAGCGTTTTTTTTTTTTCTAAGTTTATCTCGCTTACGGATTGGTGTTATGAGTTCGTCTTACCGTAAGTCATAGTGTTTACAGTGAGCTTGTCTCACCGAAGTGTTAGTGAGTTTGTCTCACCGAAGTGTGGGTGAGTTTGCCTCACCAAAGTGTTAGTGAGTTTGTCTCACCGAAGTGTCAGTGAGTTTGTCTCACCGAAGTGTTAGTGTGTTTGTCTCACCGAAGTGTTAGTGAATTTGTCTCACCGAAGTGTTAGTGAGTTTGCCTCACCGAAGTGTTTTTGTGAGTTTGTCTCACCAAAGTGTTAGTGAGTTTGTCTCACCGAAGTGTTAGTGAGTTTGTCTCACCGAAGTGTCAGTGAGTTTGTCTTACCGAAGTGTCAGTGAGTTTGTCTCACCGAATTGTTAGTGAGTTTGTCTCACCGAAGTGTCAGTGAGTTTGTCTCACCGAAGTGTTAGTTAGTTTGTCTCACCGAAGTGTTTTTTGTGAGTTTGTCTCACCAAAGTGTTAGTGAGTTTGTCTCACCAAAGTGTTAGTGAGTTTGTCTCACCGAAGTGTTAGTGAGTTTGCCTCACCGAAGTGTTTTAGTGAAGTTTGTCTCACCGAAGTGTTTTAGTGAGTTTGTCTCACCGAAGTGTTTTTAGTGAGTTTGTCTCAACAAAATGTTGAAGTGAGTTTGTCTCGTCGTAGTTCTTTTATGAGTTTCCCTCACTGAAGTGTTAAAGTGAGTTTGTCTCATTGACGTGTTGTAGTGAGTTTGTCTCACCGAGATATTCTAGTGAGTTTGTCTCACCTAGATGTTCTAGTGCGTTTGTCTCGCTGTAGTTCTATTGTGAGTTTACCTCTCTAAGTGTTATAGTGAGTCTACCTCGTTGATGTGTCGTAGTGAGTTTGTCTCGCCGAGATGTTCTAGTGAGTTTGTCTCTCTGAAGCGTTTTATCAGTTTGTCTCACCCAAATGTCATTGTGGGTTTGTCTTTCTAGGATATTTATATTGTGCGTTTGTCTCGTTGCCGGAGCTTTTCGCTCCGCTTGCGGCGATGTTAAGAGTTTATCTCGTTGAAGAACTGTTATTGTGTTTTGTCTCGCTTTAGAGTGCTAGAGTGAATTTGTCTCACTTCATGTGTTTTAGCGATTTTGTCCGGCCGTGTGCTAATTTTTTACTTTCTTTGGTTTAAGAATGTTAATGCATTGAAAGACAAGGTAGAGCGGTTGGAATCAACCCTGACTCGTACTAGCGTTACGTCGGCCCTCGATACTGTGCGTCAGCTGGCCAGCCGCCCTACTCCCCTGGTTGACCGGTACGCCCTTATTGCTGCTCTTGAACAGTTGGCAGATGTTTCAAGGGAGACTGTCCACCCCGATCGCAAGAGATTCGATGCGATCTTTAAACAGTGCAGACCACTTGTCGATGAACCCCGCCTTGCCGCCATTATCATCAATTTGTTGGGTGACAAGGAAGAGAAACTGGTAGCGGGCCAGATTCATAAGCTTTTGAAATCAAGCAATCCGTCTCCGTCGCCACGTGGTCCTGTCCTTCAATTTGGCCAAGGTTCTCAGCCGGGCCCCAGTTCTTGGGGCCCTATGTTCTCCACCGGCTTCAGAGGCCGTAGAGGCGGGCGCTCAGGTCCCTTACGGGGCAAATGCTTCAATTGTAAGAGTGTAGGGCACTTTATTGCCAATTGCCCTTTGAATAAGAGGAAATAATAAAGATGTACTGTTTGTGTGTCAGTTCCTTCTGAATTTCGTTTTTTCTCTTGTGTGTCTAGTTGTATTCTCGTTTCCCCGCTCGAGCTAGGCTTCCCCGAAGGGGTTATCTTATACCCTTCATTGCTCTGTCCCTGGACGGGGTATTTCGGGGTTGCTTCGCTTTGGGGTTTTCCCCCCCTCATAGTTCGCTTCATTTCCTTTCAGGGGAATTGTAAACGATTAAAGACATTTCATTTCAACCCAGAAGAAGCTGCGCTCCAGCGTGTTTCCGTTACCTGGTGTGATTGGAAGGGTAAACCCCAAGGCGTCGTAACCCCGGTACCCTCGGTTCAGATGGTTTCCTCGCTCATGGCCAAAGCTTCACCTAGTCTTCTTTCATTCCGAAACCCGGACGCTTTTGTAGCTGGGGAGTTGCACAGGCATGTTGACAAGTGGGAGGAAATCCTCGCCCAGCATCCAAAACAAGATGAGATTTTATCATACATCAAATATAAGGTTAACGTTAAGGACTTTTTCACCCGCTTTCGAGGGGATTTTCAAGGAACATTTTACGATTCTCCTTGCCCGCCAAGAGCAGAGTTCAGCAATAACAAATCGTGTCTTGGCTTTGAGGATTTTATTTCTTCTACAATCTTGGAACGTGTTAAAAACGGATCTCTCTCAGTCTGGGGAAGGGTTGGTGAAGTCGATCCCCCTCATCTTGTTTTGCCATTGACTATAGAACCCTCTAAGCCAAGGTTATGCCACGATGAACGCTTTCTCAATTTGTGGATAAGAGATTTGCCCCTCAAGTTGGATTACATATCTGATTTACCTCGTTATGTCGGAAAATACCATTTCCAAACAACTATGGACGATAAAAGTGGTTATGACCACGTTGAAATTTCCGAAGAGAGTAGAAAATATTTTGGCCTACAATGGCAAGGCTGGTATTTTGTTTATAATACTATCCCTTTTGGCTGGAAGGGCAGTGCATACGTCTACCACTCTATTGGTATGGCTGCTACCAGCTACATTAGATCCCTGGGAGTGCCATGTAGCCAGTATATTGATGACAGACATGTTGGACAGCTTTCTCCTCCCCCTGAATCACGTGCGTCTGCGGAGCATTGGTCGGATTTAGAGTTTGCCAATGCTGCCATTTTCATAGCTGCTTTTGTTCTTATTTCTTTGGGATATTTTATTGGCTTATCCAAGTCTTCGCTTATCCCTGCTCGAGTAGTCAAATTCCTTGGATTCTTGGTTGACTCTCAACTTTGCGCCTTCCTTTTACCGGAGGATAAGAAGATTAAGTTTGCAACTTTACGTCAGCACATCTTAGCCAACCGGGAGGTCTCAGTTAAGACCCTCCAGCGTCTGGCGGGTAAAATATCTTCTTTTAGTATCGCGGTCCCTGCGGCCTTGCTCTATGCTAGGGACATTTTCCGGTCCACTGCTGGCTTCACTAGGTCTTCGCGTTTAGTTCGGGTGACGGGAGCCCTCAGGAAGGAAATAGAACATTGGCGCTTCCTTGACTCTTGGGAAGGTTGTCTGCCGTGGCTTAATGAAAAACACGTTGTGGTCAAGATTTCCTCTGACGCTTCGAATTCTGGTTGGGGAGGTTCTATCGTGTCACCGGGCTTGCCGCCTTTCGAAGTTCGCGATTACTGGACCAGCGATACTAGATCTCACCCGATTGTCGTTAAAGAAGCCCTCGCCTTTGTTAATACCTTGCAAGCTGGTAAATCCCTCGTTACCAATGCGCGTGTGGATGCTCACACCGACAGTTTGGCCTTTTTACAGTCTTGGGAGAAACAAGGCGGTAGGAATGTGCAGCTCAATGACGCTCTCAAAAAGTTGCACGAAACAGCCTTCGCGCTCAACGCAGTAATTTCGCTCAAGTATGTCCCATCTTCTGCCAATCCAGCCGATCCGCCGTCCCGTGTCTTGTCGGATCTGGATTGCACGCTTTCTAGGAAAGCTTGGCGAGAACTAGAACAGAAGTTTGGTCCTCATACAATTGACCTCATGTCTCTGGATTCGAACGCCCAGATTGATAGCAAGGGCAAAACGTTAAGGCACTTCACCCCCTTTTTTTCGCCGCACTCTTTAGGGGTGAACGTTTTTGCTCAAACTATTTCGCCAGCCGAGAATGCTTACGTGTTTCCTCCATTTGTGCTCGTTGGTCCACTTTTGAGATTTCTGCTGGAATCCGAGCTGTGCTTCTCTATCGTCGTTCCCAAGCTCTACCCACTCCCGTTTTGGTGGCCTATCCTGGTTTCTCGCAGCCACGCCCGTTTACAATTGGGAAGTAAAGGGGATTTGGGGATTCTTCTTTTTCCTTCACGTAATGCAAGTTTTGAAACTCGCCCACTTCCATGGGACCTTTTTGCCTTCAGAGTAGCGAGTGGAAAGTAGGCATTTTCCTCTTTTTCTCTCTCAGTCCAGACGACCCAGAATTTGGAGACCGGCTGTCCCATGTCCGCAATGTGCCTATCTCAACGATGATTCGTTTAACTTTTGTCAGAGGTATGGATTTAGAAGAGATCTAGTTGTTGTGGATAACGCCCGAGACCTGGTAAAAATCGACCTTAAAGATATTGAAGACCGTATTTCGGAACTCAAGGAGATCAGGTCCAACAAACCTTATGAGAAACAAAATCCCTCTACTCACCGGGAGCTGGTTAGATTTCTGGCATCTTTACCCACTCCCAAGTCTCTCTCCTCTGCCTCCCCTGGGGACATCCAGAAATTCCTCGTTTGGAAGGACAAGTCAGGCCGAACAAAAGTCCATCAGATGTCATGTCCACAAGCGGGCCGAACTCGACCTTCCTCTTGTAGTTGCCCTACGAGGTTAGCTGCCGGTACGGTCGACAGCCTGTTGGGAAAGCTCAGGGCCATCTTTGCTGAAGCTGGACTCGGGGGAGAATGGGATGACAGGTTGGGAATTGGAAATCCTGTTTCCCATCCATCTATTAAGAACTATTTGAAATTAATTAAGGAAGAACAGGCTAAAGCCAGAGTTTGCCCTAAGAAGGCTGTACCTTTGTTTCTTGAAAAACTTCAAATTATAGCTCAGTTTATTCTCGCTCAACTTCAAAGCCCACGGATCTCCCCTATTTCCCTGTATATTTTTAGTCGAGATCTTTGTTTTTTCACTACCGACTTTTTCTCGGGAGACCGCTCTTCCGATTTGGGTAGGGTCCTGTCCAGAGAGGTTTTATATTTTCCCGATTCCTCTGGGATATTATTTAACCATACGTTTGGGAAAACTTTGAGAGGGGATTCGGTTAACACGTTTGCAGTGCGTCGCTGCGACAATCTAGTTGTGTGCCCAGTCAAGAATTTTGAGCGTTATATTGCAGTCGCTAAGTTAATTAAAATCAACCTAGGTCAGGGTTTTTTATTTCGTGTTACTAAAGGTAATAATGTTACCCAGGAACCTTTTATTGGTTCTGCAGTTCATGGTCGTCTAAAGTTCTATCTAGACCAAATTCAAGCCAATGATGGAGAAACTCCTCACAGCTCTCGTAGTGGCTGCTCCATAACGCTTTCTCTGCTCGGAGCCTCCAAGGAAGCAGTTGCTAACCATGTCGGTTGGGCTAGTACAAAGATGGTTGACCACTATAATGACCTCCGGAGCATATTACGCCCTAATGCTCCAGCTGCGTTACTCTCTGCGGAAGCTTCTGGCTCTTCGTGCAATGTTGCTATGGCTTACGAGTCCTTTGCGGATATTTCTTCTTTTAAGCCAGTTTTTCCATAGAGCTTTTTTCTCTGTAAATGCTTAAACTTTGTTCTAGATTAAAGACTTGTTAGCTTCTGTAAGTTTCTGGCCTATTTTTTAGTATCGTTTGAGTTTTGGGAGGAATGTACGTTCAGAGTTTATGGGATCATAGATTTTATATTCATATGGAGTTTCCAGGAGACTCTCCGCCGTAGGGCTGAGTCTCCCATATCTTATCTAGTCTAAGGCATTGTTCGCGGACAGCCCCGGAGAGAATATATTACTATTCTCTCTAGGGGCTCCGCACAAAAAAGCCTTAGAACGCTGATTACGTAACCCTAGCATGCTGCGTTCAGTCCGTGGCAATCCATCGCGTGTCTCATTAGTATGGGGCTCTTATATAAGGCCACTCCCTTGTCGCGATAGCTCATTCAGTCTTTTCGGTGTTTCGAATGCTTCTTTTCGCGTCCCGCCCACCTCCCCGCAGCGATGAACCGGCACTCCACCAGGAGCTCCCCGCTCCTGACCGCCTCAGGCTGAGTCTCCCATATCTTATCTAGTCTAAGGCATTGTTCGCGGACAGCCCCGGAGAGAATATATTACTATTCCATCTCTCGATGTCTCAGTTCCGTCTCTTTACCTTTTTTCGCAATAAAATGCTCTGAACTTGACACAGATTTCCTACCTTGTCACGTAATACCACATTTAACATTGAATAACTATTTTTTGTTTCTATTCCCGGTAGCAATTGACACTTCGCGTTAAACTACTTTGGCTCAGTATTCCAGCTCTCGATGTCTCAGTTCCGTCTCTTTACCTTTTATTGCAATAAAATGCTCTGAACTTGACTCAGATTTCTTACCTTGTCACGTAATACTACTTTTAACATTGAATAACTATTTTTTGTTTCTTTTCCCGGTTGCAATTAACACTTCGTGTTAAACTACTTTGGCTCAGTATTCCATCTCTCGATGTCTCAGTTCCGTCTCTTTACCTTTTATTGCAATAAAATGCTCTGAACTTGACACAGATTTCCTACCTTGTCACGTAATATCCCTTTTAACATTGAATAACTATTTTTTGTTTCTATTCCCGGTAAAAATTGACACTTCGCGTTAAACTACTTTGGCTCGGTATTCCATCTCTCGATGTCTCAGTTCCGTCTCCTTACCTTTTATTGCAATAAAATGCTCTGAACTTGACACAGATTTCCTACCTTGTCACGTAATATCACTTTTAACATTGAATAACTATTTTTTGTTTCTATTCCCGGTAAAAATTGACACTTCGCGTTAAACTACTTTGGCTCAGTATTCCATCTCTCGATGTCTCAGTTCCGTCTCTTTAACTTTGATTGCAATAAAATGCTCTGAACTTGACAGATTTCCTACCTTGTCACTTAATACCACATTTAACTTTGAATAACTTTTTTCTGTTTCTATTCCCGGTTGCAATTAACACTTCGTGTTAAACTACTTTGGCTCAGTATTCCATCTCTCGATGTCTCAGTTCCGTCTCTTTACCTTTTATTGCAATAAAATGCTCTGAACTTGACACAGATTTCCTACCTTGTCACGTAATACCACTTTTAACATTGAATAACTATTTTTTGTTTCTATTCCCGGTAAAAATTGACACTTCGCGTTAAACTACTTTGGCTCAGTATTCCATCTCTCGATGTCTCAGTTCCGTCTCTTTACCTTTTATTGCAATAAAATGCTCTGAACTTGACACAGATTTCCTACCTTGTCACGTAATACCACTTTTAACATTGAATACCTATTTTCTGTTTCTATTCCCGGTTGCAATTGACACTTCGTGCTAAACTACTTTGGCTCAGTATTCCATCTCTCGATGTCTCAGTTCCGTCTCTTTAACTTTGATTGCAATAAAATGCTCTGAACTTGACACAGATTTCCTACCTTGTCACTTAATACCACATTTAACTTTGAATAACTATTTTTTGTTTCTATTCCCGGTAGCAATTGACACTTCGTGTTAAACTACTTTGGCTCAGTATTCCGTCTCTCGATGTCTCAGTTCCGTCTCTTTACCTCTTATTGCAATAAAATGCTCTGAACTTGACACAGATTTCCTACCTTGTCACGTAATACCACTTTTAACATTGAATAACTTTTTTATGTTTCTATTAATTCCCGGTTGCAATTGACACTTCGTGTGTTAAACTACTTTGGCTCAGTATTCCATCTCTCGATGTCTCAGTTCCGTCTCTGTACCTTTATTTGCAATAAAACGCTCTGAACTTGACACAGATTTCCTACCTTGTCACGTAATACCACTTTTAACATTGAATACCTATTTTTTGTTTCTTTTCCCGGTTGCAATTGACACTTCGTGTTAACCTACTTTGGCTCAGTATTCCATCTCTTGATGTCTCAGTTCCGTCTCTTTACCTTTTATTGCAATAAAATGTTCTGAACTTGACACAGATTTCCTACCTTGTCACGTAATACCACTTCTAACATTGAATAACTATTTTTTGTTTCTTTTCCCGGTTGCAATTGACACTTCGCGTTAAACTACTTTGGCTCAGTATTCCATCTCTCGATGTCTCAGTTCCGTCTCTTTAACTTTGATTGCAATAAAATGCTCTGAACTTGACACAGATTTCCTACCTTGTCACCTAATACCACATTTAACATTGAATAACTATTTTTTGTTTCTATTCCCGGTAGCAATTGACACTTCGTGTTAAACTACTTGGGCTCCGTATTCCATCTCTCGATGTCTCAGTTCCGTCTCTTTTCCTTTTATTGCAATAAAATGCTCTGAACTTGACACAGATTTCCTACCTTGTCACGTAATACCACTTTTAACATTGAATAACTATTTTTTGTTTCTATTCCCGGTAGCAATTGACACTTCGTGTTAAACTACTTGGGCTCAGTATTCCAGCTCTCGATGTCTCAGTTCCGTCTCTTTACCTTTTATTGCAATAAAATGCTCTGAACTTGACTCAGATTTCTTACCTTGTCACGTAATACCACTTTTAACATTGAATAACTATTTTTTGTTTCTTTTCCCGGTTGCAATTAACACTTCGTGTTAAACTACTTTGGCTCAGTATTCCATCTCTCGATGTCTCAGTTCCGTCTCTTTACCTTTTATTGCAATAAAATGCTCTGAACTTGACACAGATTTCCTACCTTGTCACGTAATACCACTTTTAACATTGAATAACTATTTTTTGTTTCTATTCCCGGTAAAAATTGACACTTCGCGTTAAACTACTTTGGCTCGGTATTCCATCTCTCGATGTCTCAGTTCCGTCTCTTTACCTTTTATTGCAATAAAATGCTCTGAACTTGACACAGATTTCCTACCTTGTCACGTAATACCACTTTTAACATTGAATAACTATTTTTTGTTTCTATTCCCGGTAAAAATTGACACTTAGCGTTAAACTACTTTGGCTCAGTATTCCATCTCTCGATGTCTCAGTTCCGTCTCTTTACCTTTTATTGCAATAAAATGTTCTGAACTTGACACAGATTTCCTACCTTGTCACGTAATACCGCTTCTAACATTGAATAACTATTTTTTGTTTCTTTTCCCGGTTGCAATTGACACTTCGTGTTAAACTACTTTGGCTCAGTATTCCATCTCTCGATGTCTCAGTTCCGTCTCTTTAACTTTGATTGCAATAAAATGCTCTGAACTTGACACAGATTTCCTACCTTGTCACTTAATACCACATTTAACTTTGAATAACTATTTTTTGTTTCTATTCCCGGTAGCAATTGACACTTCGTGTTAAACTACTTGGGCTCCGTATTCCATCTCTCGATGTCTCAGTTCCGTCTCTTTACCTTTTATTGCAATAAAATGCTCTGAACTTGACACAGATTTCCTACCTTGTCACGTAATACCACTTTTAACATTGAATAACTATTTTTTGTTTCTATTCCCGGTAGCAATTGACACTTCGTGTTAAACTACTTTGGCTCAGTATTCCATCTCTCGATGTCTCAGTTCCGTCTCTTTACCTCTTATTGCAATAAAATGCTCTGAACGTGACACAGATTTCCTACCTTGTCACGTAATACCACTTTTAACATTGAATAACTATTTTCTGTTTCTATTCCCGGTTGCAATTGACACTTCGTGTTAAACTACTTTGGCTCAGTATTCCAACTCTCGATGTCTCAGTTCCGTCTCTGTACCTTTTTTTTGCAATAAAACGCTCTGAACTTGACACAGATTCCCTACCTTGTCACGTATTACCACTTTTAACATTGAATACCTATTTTTTGTTTCTTTTCCCGGTTGCAATTGACACTTCGTGTTAAACTACTTTGGCTCAGTATTCCATCTCTCGATCTCTCAGTTCCATCTCTTTATCCTTTTATTGCAATAAAATGCTCTGAACCTGACACAGATTTCCTACCTTGTCACGTAATACCACTTTTAACATTGAATAACTATTTTTTGTTTCTTTTCCCGGTAACAATTGACATTTTGTGTTAAACTACTCTTGTGCAGTATTCCATCTCTCCATGTCTCAATTCCATCTTTTTACCTTTTCGTAGGGTGACAAGCTCTGAACTTCACATAGATTTCCCTTCCTGGCGGCCATGTTGTCACGTGATACCACCTTTAAAATTGAATAACTAATTTTGTTTTCTTTTCCCGGTAACAAATAAATCATTCTATTAAACTAGTATGGCTCAATATACCCTCTCTCGATGTTGCAGTTTCGTCTCTTTACCTTTTCTTGCAATAACATGCTCTGAACTTCACGTACATTTCCTCTCGTGATCAACATCTTGTCACGTAATACCACCTTTCAAATTGAATAATTATTTTTTGGTTCTTTTCCCGGTAACAAATAATGCTCTGAACTTCACATACATTTCCTTACATGCCGCCATGTTGTCAGGTAGTACCACTTTTGCAAATGAATAACTATTTTTCGTTTCTTTACCCAGTAACAAACGACACTCTTTCTGTTAAACTACTTTCGCTCAGTATGCCATCTCTTGATGTCTCAGTTCCGTCTCTTTACCTTTTGTTGCAATAACGTGTTCTGCAGTTTACATAGATTTCGTACCTTGTCACGTAATACCACTTTTAAAATTGAATAACTATATTTTGGTTATTTTTCCGGTAACAATTGACACTTCCTGTTCAACTACTTTGGCTCAGTATTTCATCTCTCGATGTCTCAGTTGCGTCTTATAACATGCTCTAAACTTCACATAGATTTCCTACCTAGTCACGTAATACCCCTTTTAAAATTGAATAACTATTTTTGGGGATTTTTCCCGGTAACAAATGACACTTCCTGTTAAACTACTTTGATTCAGTATGCCATCTGTGGATGTCTCGGTTTCGTTTCTTTCCCTTCTCTTGTGATGACATGCTTCGCACTTCAGATAGATGTCCTTATCTTTCCACCACGTCTCATAATACAACATATGAAGCTGAATAGCTCTTGCTGGGTATTCAATAGTCCGATTAGACTTTATGCGATATTGCTATATCAAAATTAATTTGTCAAGCGATTCTACTCTCCTGGACATCACGTGGCATTTTAGTACAACTTTTGAAATCACACGGTTACAAAAGACAGCAAGAGATTATACCCTATTGACACATTACAGATATTGACTATATGCTTATCTTGAACATTACACAGATTTAATTAATTAGGCTCCCGTCTCGTCGCATGAATCAACGGACTGTTAGCCATCATTTGTTACATATTGTCTTTCGAACTGAGGTAATTCTTCACTCTTGGTACTCTACGTTCTTGTTAACTGAAGTTAAAACGCGTTTTAATTAACATTTCAGTTATCTTTTCTTGAGTACTCTTTTAGGTTGCCTTTGTTTTCGTTTGCTTTTCTTTTTCACTTCCTTTCCTTGACGAGCCTCAGCAAGCAAACCTGCCCATCTGTTTCCATAAGGAGTCCCACTTGGTTTTTCCAGTTCCAGAGCAAAACCTGTCGCCGTTAGATAGTCTCATCCTTCGATGTCCATTGCCAGCTTAGTTATGGCTTCGTGCACCAGGACGTGGCTGACATATGTGAGGTGGCCTGGTATGTTTGAGGGCGGTTCGTAGTCGTACACCGGCGTTGTGGGAAAGAAAGGCACAAATTCTATTTTCTCACAAGGAGAGCGTTTCCTCGGTTTTGGTTGGAACAGGTCATGGGTGGCGTTCATAATGGCTTCTATAACCGTTTAAGGAAAACATGCCATCCCCAGAAGCACTGTTTCCAGCTTTTTAAAAGATTCGAGATATCTACCGAAAAGCATGTAAGCTTGGTGTCGCTCTAAATGCGGTGGAGGCAAGGCTTCTGAAAATGGTGTGATTGCTTTTGAATTGAGGTAATCCCTCATTCCTGCCACTCTACGTTTAGCTTCTTCAGCGGACAATTCATAGCGATATGTCCTTTGAACTTCAGGTTCCGATAGTTTTTCCTCTTCCTCTTTCATCACTTTCTCAATTTTGTCTAGTTCCTCGCACAAAAGGCTCACTTTTTCTAATGCCACGTCAATAGGCTCTTTAGCATCCCCAGACGTACGGCTCTGGTCTTGTTTCTTTTTTGCGACTAATGGAAAATCTGCATTTGGCATTTCCACTGCAATGACATGACAAATGCATGTTAAAAATTAATGATTCTATAAGTCTCAGCCGCATCTGAATCGGTTAAAACCTACTTGATATGTTACACAGCAAGACGCTTTTATACAAACCATTCTCTCCTTGTGGACAGGATGGAACTGCTCCCTCGAAAAGTGCCTTCGTCGCCGGCCTAGAACAACACAGAAGGTCGTGTGAATAGTCCATCATTCCCATAAATGAACAACTTCACCCTTTTGGAACACTTACATCAGTTCCTGCTGCAAAATCTCATACGCCAGCTGGTATCGCAGCTCGGGAATATCCACCTGTATCAGAGAAAGAGCGGCTTGTTTAGAGAAACCATTGGACACAGGATTGAAGAAACTCTTATTGGTTTATGAACCATAATCTCAATTGAAAATGTACTGCAATTTCAAAGTTTTTACTTTGAAGCAGCAGAAAGCATTTTCAGAATTCTCCATTTCATTACATAATACCTCTGCATGGCATGAATTACAATGTGTAGCAAATCAATACTGAGTAATTTCGGCTGTTAGGTGCGATAACGGTATGTTGATATGACATTCGAAAGCTTTCAGGTTGCTTGACTTCGGTAACAACTTCTAATGTAAATGCACAATTATAATAACGCAAACAAGGAAGAGACAATATTTGGCTGATGCGGTAATGTTAACTGCGTTGAGATCGTTTACTTTGGGGTTTACTTTGGGGGTGTTGCCTTACCTTAAAGTAAATCGGAAATTTTATAAAACGTAACGTTACCTGAGAAAAACAAAATCCCCTTCCAAGGACGATGGATAGAACATACTGTGAAACACACATACTGATTGTGAGATATTCACCAGGCATACGATCACAGATATAGATGTAATTAGTAATTATACCGTATAATGGGAATTGGCAGTTACGGATTGGCGGCACCGGATGATCTACGCGCGAGGTGAGATTTTCCTTCCGTGATTCCGCAAAAGGGATTGCTCAGCTAACGCTATGCCGATGATTCATCACTTGGAATATTCTCCTACCATGCATACAAAAACTCCACAGTCGACACTGTTTTTCTGTGTGGGTAATCCATGGACGCCCTGTAAAAACAAAGTCAGGACATTTAAGGTAGGGAACGTATAATAATTACTGTACAACAACCAAGTTATTAGCTACAAGTTGGTATACTTACCTTCAGATTTTCGTACGTCCATTCCAACCACTTTATTTCGTTACTATCCTTCTCTGCCATTCGTTGGAAAAAATATCTGTAGACGAGTAAAGAAACGTGCTGGTCACGGCAACTTAACTCCCTTACTTAGTATGAAGTAGTATTGATTTAGTACAACCTAGCTAGCGTACCTCGCAACCTCAAAGCTTTGGCGTACCCTCGAACTGTTTCCCAGTGGATCCAGATAAACCATTCGGCACTCTCTTGGACACGTATACTGGAGGAAAATGTGAACAGATACCATCATGGACGTCTATATAGTGCATTCACTGAACACCATGTACGGTAGAATCGTTCACACGTATTTAAGTCATACATGTTTTTATGATAGCACTGATATAAATAATGGAGGTAATTACCAAAAGACACCAGTGCCCTGGGTTTCCTTGGTAGTGTATAACAACAAAGAAATGCCCTGCGTCTCGTTTAATTTTGGAAGCGACCTGGAAAACACATTAACGGAGTGAATGTTTAACAACGTTTGCTACATCTTGCGCAGTACACTACGGCGGCCAACCATCTGTACCTTGTCAAGTATCGTATGCAGTGATGCTACATCACTACCTCCAGTTGCCTTGAACAGCCCCAAGTGGCTTCGTAAAACGGAGAAGTTCTGGCTGCTTATCCAAGTGCATGTCTCCATGATCGATTCCTGTATTGATTAAAGATGATTGGAAATGTAAACATCCTACGTGAAAACGCATGATCATTTATAGCAAAGGTCAATAAACAAATATTCGCGCAAAAGAAGGCCCAAATAGCAGTCGATTACCTGGTAAAGTGAGAACAAGAACGTTAGACTTCTAAAAGTGATACCATAAATCACAGTATAATGAATACGATCAATAACATGCTTTGATGTAGTACGAAATGGAAGGTCTTACAAAGCTGTTTAGTTCCTTCGACGACCCAGCACTTCCAATGAGCCGTCGCACATCTTCAATTGTTAAGTAGGGGATAGGAATCCCACCGGCTGAATAAACTGTTCCAGTGGTGTTGGAGGCTGCATTGGCTACTTTGGTAACCTAGGTTTTACAAGGTGGCTTCAATTAAACATTAAATATTTCTTACAACAAAAACACATCCAATGAAAAGAATATTCAGGCATAACTCCTTTTCCACTACATTATATAGCTAGCCCGGCTTTCAATGAAATATTTCTGTTCCCTCTCCCCCCCCCCCCACCCCACCACTCCTTGAGTTTTTTTTTTTTGGGGGGGGGGGGGTGAAAAAACTACAATCATAAAGAACACTTACACTTTCTACCATCTGCCTCGTCAACCTGCACAAGGAGGATTTGTCGACTGCCTTTACAAAAAGAAAAGGATTAGATCATATATCCAGGTTTTTCTTTTTTAATAACAAAAGCCACGCATTTCTGCGTTTATTGACATTCAGTACCATGTGGTCGACACTATCTTTTAAGTGTTTCTATTCTCCAAGCGGAAGTTCCTCCTTTTTTTCTGAAAGGCAATTACATTATACATGGTTTGAAATGTGTCTCTTTGCTTCCCAATTGGTGGCCTTGTCACACAGTTAAGAAACAGAGATATACCTGATTTTGTTTTCACTTTTTGTCGAGAGCCTTGTGCCTTGTGCGCTTGGCTTTCTATGAGTTCATAAAATAGCAAGTAAGCACCACTCTGTTTGAAGAGATATGTAAAAATTCAAGCTTGTTAAGTATTCTGTCGATTTTCCAATTGAGAACTACCCAAAAAAAAAACATTCTACTTACCTCTAGTTCTTTATCCCACTTGTTACTTTCAAGTTTACCTACGGAGGTGTCGTCAAAAAGAAACCACTGGCCATCTAGGTTAACTACTGCGGTATCTGTAGGGGGTTAATTGATAAGAAGATGAAACCTGTAACTGAAAATATGTTCTCCTATGTTATTTGTATACTTACAATGCCCAGAAGAACTAGTACTTCCTTTGTGAAGCTAAAAAAGATATTGGACACGAGACAAATAAATTAATGTTTTGGAAAGAAAACGTGCATCAACTTGACAAAAAAATCACATTTAAGTAAAGTGAAGGCTAACTTACAACGACACTTTTCAGTCGATAACGTTGTTCATCTGTTGCAGGCGTGGCACAGAGGGAGGAAACATCGATCTCGCTGTTTCAAGAAAAAGAGCAAAAGCACAAGTCAATAATAATATCCAGTTTCACTTTAGGAACATTTTGCTACTGAAATAATACAAAATGGCTAACAAATCAAAATTTAAAAAATTGTTCCTTGTAGATAACATATTTTCAGTTTTGTGAACCAGCCGAAAAATGAAGTAAACCAAAAAAAAATAGGCCATGAAATTATGACGTCATTTTTAATAGTTATTAAACCCAGCACAGCAGGAATACCTTCCCCCAGCACCCTCCCCCCACTCCCCGTTTCCACCTCCACTCCAGTTTATGTCTCATTTCTATCTTTCTGTTTTCCTCTCTTTATAATAATAATAATAATAACAATCTTTAAAGAGGAAGCGCCCGTCACGTAAATACGTGGTTTTCAGGGAGGTCCTCCATAAAATAAAAAGTATTAAAATCTAAAATAAGAAATACAAATGATTGATTGATTGATTGATTGATTGATTGATTGATTGATTGATTAATTGATTTACTCGTTTCCATCCAGCAAGAACTTACTTTGGCACGGCGACTTTCTTGCCTATCTTTTTGCCTTTATTTGTGAACCTCTTTAGATGGATCATTAACAGTCGAGGATGTTCAACAAATGTCATCCATATCGTATGCCTCGTTTCCTTCGAACATCTTGGACAGAACCTAAAACAAACCGGAAATTGAAATTATCAGGTATAATTATTCCATTGTTCTCTTCTTGTTCTCTGTCTGAATGTTACCTAGTGAGTATTTTATTGCAAGCAATTTTTTTAAGCAATTTTTACAACTCATGTTCGCACTATTGTAAGGTTATTTCGAAATAGGTTGCGTTTTTGAAACAACAAACTTTCAAGAAAAAGTGGCGAAAGAATGCCCTGATTACAGGTAGAACATTACGGAGAAACAAGAAAGATGCCATAAATTCGTCCCAGGCCAAGATATGACTAACTGACTGGGAGAAGAAGACTTACGCTTTGGTGGTTGCGTTGCTATGTTCTTTCGTTTGTGCAAGGGCTTCCTCGACGGTCTTGCATCCGACGATGGACAGACTATTCACAAAATGAACCCAAGTTTGCATTTCATCCTCAGTCTTATGAAGGAGAAAACTAATTAACAATAATAATCACTAAACAAGTCGATGTGAAGTGAAGACGAGGGGAAAGGCAATTTTAACATACTTTGGAACAGTCTGTGCATCTTCTTGAATTGGTCACCAGCGCACGTTGCGGGATTGATGGAACTGTCTGAAAGGAAACAAAAGGTGGGTTGAGAAAACAAACAAGCAACAACATCGCAAAGCATTAATTTTGTACAGTATGGAGGCAAATGTATAATTACCGGATCTACCAGGAAATCTAAAAGCTTCACGAGACATTCGTGGGCGTCGTGTTGAATCCCCTTGGTCAAGGAAGGATTCATGTCGTGAAAGGCTTCCTGTAACATAATGAGCAATTATTATAACCCTGTCAAGATAGCAAGACATTTAAATAATTTTTCAATAAATAAAAACAAACAGCAAAATGCACAAAGAAAACCAAACTACTCACTAGATAAATAGTGGGATCTAAGGCTCTTCTGGTTGTCCTCTGCATTAGTTCTTCTAGAAAACTGGAAACAAGGGTAGCCTCCATTGAAGGACCTAAAAATTCGCCTAAGGCGCAAACGGTTATTTTAACAAATATTGCCGATTTCGACTCTTAGGTGATGAAACAACGACCGCCAATAAAGGACATAACGGTTCCCACAGGTAGTGTGTCGGACGTTAGTTTAACACCGCTATTAGTGGTACTGTTCTAACAGTAGTCTATTGCGGTTGAAGGGTATAAAAAAATTGAATTTACTTCTGAAACTTCTATACCTGATCACCTGTTAGCAGTAAAACGGTAAAGATAACAACCTTACCTTTTAACCACTGTCCAAAAGATGTGTGAGATATCGCTTGAACGGTAGCATTAAACCAACAGTTGTTTGCGACGTTACGCAACCCACAAAAAGAACGTGTTCCATGCCCCACCTGTTTCGAATTAGCCCGTCTAACTGTCTTTGGGGTCGCTGATACCGATTTCTGCACTTTAGCGGCAGCTTTACGTGATATTCTGTGTTAAGACAAAGAAATTTGTACTAAATAGAAGAAGGGTACGGTCATACAAAGACCAAAACATAAAGATTACATTAAATTTTACTATAGCTGCTGACGTAGAGGTAACATGAAAACAGGTTTTCCATGCAGACTGTTGCTACACTTAAAATGGAAATTGAACTCTTTTCAGATGAGCGTGAACTATAGAAATAGAACGATAAATAAATAAATACAGAAAGAAAGAAAGAAAGAAAGAAAGAAAGAAAGAAAGAAATAGATGGATGGATGGATGGCTAGATGGATGGATGGACGGATGGATGGATGGATAGAACAATTTCCAATCTAATGACTTACATTGTTGTGATTTTCAGTTGCTTTTTGGGGGCTGTTGGTATTTTCCCGTCTGGCTGGTAGTTTGCTGCCGTACGCGCTTAGCCCAGGTTTCCTCTGCTGTCGCTGCCGAATGTGCAATCCCCATTTTGCTTCCTTTGTCGTCAGCCTAAAGAAAAGTGGAAACAAAAAAAAATAATTAATTAATCATCCACAGATTTGTTGGGTGCCTGTCAAGTGCATTGACGTGACTTGCAGTCGGTTATGAATTTGGGATTGTAAAAAAAAAAATAGGACATTCGGTGATGACGCCGACTACAATTGTGCCTTCCTCACTGTGACAGAATAATGCGTGGGAAGTATGTGTGTGCAGTATCTATACGCTACAACATCTACAACAACAACGTGCAAAGACGTGTAACAAGGACGATCAGGCTATTCAACCGAAAAAGGACAATTCAAAGATTACTGCTGCTTTTCCTCGGTTTACATCTCGTTTGCTCAAAAGAGTGTCGTTGTAAAATTTCCGCAAACGCCCCAACTTGTTTTGCCTCATTTGCTGAATTACTGACGGTAAGTGAAGAGGCTTTGTTCCTATAATGTCGTGCACCTGGACAATGCACTGCCACCCCTCCATGAGTCCTGCTGTGGAACGTGTCTGTTGAGCAACCTAAGAAAAAAGGAAATATCGTTGATAACCTTATCTGCAAGGCCATAGAGTAGGTACGGGCTTAACTATGTTCTCTTTCCTTCTTTTGTTACATGCAATGATTTGATGATTACTTGATTGATTGATTAATCGTTCCATTGATTGATTGATTGTTTGATTGATTGATTGGTTGATTGATTGATTGACTGACTGAATGACTGATTGACTGATTGACTGATTGATTGATTGATTGATTGATTGATTGATTGATTGATTGATTGATTGATTGAATGATTAATTGATTAATTGCCTGACTGACTGGCTGACTGACTGGCTGGCCCACTGACTGCCGGATCGATTAACTGATTGAATTTATTGATTGTTTGATTTATTAATCAAACGATTCATCGATCACGTGGCTGATCCAGTTGTTTGAGTGTGAAATACTCTTGTTCGTCTTGTACTTCTTACCTCTTTCTTCTTGGCACCACGAACACTTGTGTCTTTTCCTCGCACATATCGACTCAAATTTCCTGCGGGCAAAATGGAAGAAATTATGTCTCCTCTTTGAAGCCCCACTGTACTCGAGGTAAACCTGTTCGGACTTACCAAGCATCATCCCACTCCATATAGGCGCAAGTGGAAACAAGTAGCTCTCCAAATAAGCGGCTAAGTCCATTTGGAAAAGCTCATTGCTGGAACCAGCCAGCTGGGACTTTTCCGACGTCTTAGCTTTAACACGTGTAGCAACTGCCACGGCAAACGGAGACGTATCGCGCAAGGACCTGCCTGTAGTTGCTTTGAATGGTTGCTCATCACCTAAAGAGGAGGAATCATCTTTAAGGTCATTCCCGGTCATTGGTTGTTCTTCTCTTTGAATGCGTTTCGTAAGGAATACTCGTTCCTTTTTCACATGTATCTTCCGTTGGTGAGGTAAGGACAATAACCATAGCTGATGCTATCTCTAGCCACTCTTGCCAGTGGGTGCAATTGATTAACACCCCCATAACATACATGACAAATTCCTTAACTGCTGGTTTTACCGATCTAGAAGAAAAAGATAGGAGAAATTTTACATAGGTCTTATCATGAAGGCTTAATTGCTTTTCAATTTTTTCCAAAACTTGTTTGGCATCGCTTTGGTGTGGACCATCGAGCAGAATGCATAAAAAGGGTACATTTCCAAAAGGGAACGGGGATGAGCGTTAACCGGGCGTTAAACTAAATTGACTACTTTATGGCCTTATGCGAAGTGCATACGCATCTTGGAGTTGTACTAATGCTACTTGTAGTTTCTAAATATAATTTGGGAATAACAATCCACGTTAGCCAGAGTAAAATGACGTGAAAACAACTTACAGTTGTGCAAGTTTTCTCCGCAAGGTGTTCATCAAGTGGCTCGTACAGAAGTGGACGACTGTACCAACAGCATCCACACGGTCAGCCGAACCCTCCACAAGTCGCCAACACCTCTGGAGGTATGTTGCGATTTCCAAGCCTACAAAGCCCCTTAGAACGCTATGAAGAATAGCCCAGCTTAGATCTATTTCAATGTGGCATGGCGTTACGGGTCTTCCTCCGTACAATTTGGCTGCGTCGTACATGAAAGACGCAATGAAGTACGTCAACGTATGCACACTTTGACTCGAGGAAAACATCTCCGCGACAGCTATTGGTGGTTTCGTTTTGTTTGGGTGCGGAACAACCAATGCGTAATACAGCAACTTGCCAGTGTCTTGAAGTAATTTTTTGGCCAGGTTGCCAGTTGCATCGAAATAAATAGGAAGAAAAGGATTGAGGTCGTGAAAGAGACGAAGGTCTGGTTCACTCCACATCATCACGACAGTGGGGAAAAGGGACAGGTTCTGTATGAAACCAAAAAGGTGCGGCTTGGACGGATTCATGTGATGGGGATTTGCTTCTTGGTCTTCTTCAATGAATTTTCTCCGTAGCGTAATGAGGCTGTGAATGGCGTCAACGTGCGGCCGTCCTCGTAGATTTTCCTCGCTTGAAATCTTTTACAGCACCTTCTCGCTGCCCACACCATCTCTGTTTCCAGACGCATATACCATGGGGTGCAGTGAGGAAAGGAGTTGGTGATGGACCCTGCTGGGATGTTCGTGCCGCAACATTGACCTCAACTTTGCCCTCTCTGTTCCCTTGATGTTTCGTCCATGTTGAACATCTCCCCGGTGTCGCACTTTGCCAATAAAATTAACCTGTAATATTCTGGAATCCTCTTCAACGATGGAAAGCTTTGCTTTAACTGAACATCCAGGAAACGAACAGGACAATGACCCACGAAAAAAGGGGGAGACCTTTTTCCTCGATTTTTTTCTTTTGACGCGATTTTGTTTACACGTGAAGACACAGAAAGGGTTGTCTTTTTTAATGTAATCCAAAATAATGGAGTCCCAGCCATTGGGTAATGCGCGTCGACCATTTCCTCTACATTGTGGTCGTAACTTAATGAAATCCGATTCGGAAAGAATAGAAGAGGAGCTCTCTGGAAGCGCGTGCGTAAAGAGGCCTTCCCTTTCAACGCCAGCCCTTGCTACTGCTTTCCGTGTCTTATCTTTAAGGCCACCCTATGGAATCAGAAAAAGCAAACAAACTAGTCAATTTAGTCCCAACAAAGACTCTTTTGAAAAAATTACTAAAGAGTCAAAGCTGCACTCATTTTGTATGTACATAATACGAATCAAGGCTAAGCACTGTGGCAAGATAACCACGTTTTACCGCTTACATTTTGTAGATTTTTGCCGCAAGCGCTTTCTCTCCGAGGTTGTTCATTAGATATGCACGAGCATAGTGACTGGAATACTACTTGCCACACTTAGCAAGCAGGTATAATTTCTCTGGATCTCACTTGTCAATCACCGCTGTTAACAGCGTTAAAAACCTACGTCAAAACACAATTGGACATTAAGTAATGGTTCGGGGCATAGCTTGTTTAACTTCACCTTTTCTGGTCCGGTTTCATTGTTCTGTAGCTGTTTGCCTTGTGCATTCATGTCACACTGCAAGCAATTAGAAGCAAGACGTCGTGTTCATTTGATGTGGCACACACACAGGTAAAATTCTACATATCTTGATAAGGTGCCCTGTGTTTGGCAAGCGATCGTATTCTTGAAAAAAGAGTTCGAAATAATGCCCACCTCTTCCTTACGTAATTCAAGCGGTCTTGAATTGTCTTCGTCAACATCGAAAGTGGGTTTCAGCAAATACAGCTCCTCTTCCTTTGGGAAAAAAGGAAAAAAGTTTTAAGAGGTGTTTTATTCAAGGCAATAGAAACTAGATAGGGAATACAATATGAACATGCACCTACACAGAGATCTTGATGTTCACTTTGCACTTGCTCGTTCTCCGAGCATTCAGAACAGATGAAATGCGGCTGTTTTAAGATGGTGTCTAAGTCAGCTTCTGTGAGTTGGAGGCATTCTGGGTGAAAAGACTGTGTGCACACGTCGCACGTAATATAAAGCCTGGAATAATAAATGGTGACAAATTACTGAATGTAAAGGAGTGCACTGAGCAACCATGAAATAAAAAAATCTCACGTACCGTTGTGATTAGAAAGAAAGTTAAAGATAGCGAATCCATTGTTTTATATTTGTTATAACTACCTATTATCCTCTGGCTTTTACATATGCAGTAAAGCACTTCTTCACTCAGCTGAAAACAATCAAACCAATATTTAGCGGGAAAAAAGTAACACACGCACACCGGGTTTGAAAGGCAGTTTTTAGGTACAAGACAGAGGATTGATCTAAAGGAAAGTGAGTACAACATTCCCTTGCGTCCATTCACAAAATTAAATTTTATCGTTTGACTTCACTTATAGTACAATAAATTAAGTCTACACACATTGTATATTCTACTGGAACGTTCCCAGTAAGCGCTCCCTGTAAGCAAATCTTCATTTCTTTGCAAAAAAGTTCTTGGTATCGTCACTTGGGACGGCAGGTGTTTAGGTGATTTATTACAATGAATTGAGAACGACATTCAGTTAAAGAAAAAACAAAATAGACTCTGTATGTCCGCGTCAAGCTTATTACTCACATTCGAAGTCTTCGACTTTCTTTTATATCGCGTTTCAAGGATAAAGTCCTTCAAAATAACAGGTGTCTGCAAAAGCAAAGTTAGGTAAAAAAAGCAACTTCTTTTATACTTGAAAACGTATCCCCGCAAAAGAGAAAGACGAGAAGAGAAGTTAGAAGAGAAGAGGGACAACAAAAAGTATGTTGTAGCGGTAAAGTGAGAACAAAGTTGGAGGGATGAACGATGTAACGAGATAAAGAACAAAATGCTTAAAAAATAATGGGGAGAGAGTTCGCATCCCACGGCCTTATTGGACACCGCAGACCTTGCATCGATGTCGAAAGGGTATGGTTTCTATAATTTTTAGATTTTTTTTCCAGATCTCTTCCCAAGTACTGAACTGAAGTTTGTAATGTCAAGGCCAAGATGGGACTTTAACCTGGATGCTAATTCTATG
Organism: Siderastrea siderea; assembly: GCA_964030785.1. Classification (NCBI taxonomy): domain Eukaryota; kingdom Metazoa; phylum Cnidaria; class Anthozoa; order Scleractinia; family Rhizangiidae; genus Siderastrea; species Siderastrea siderea. Next base: position 48,852,229 of record OZ034966.1, on the reverse strand, counting down.
TGGTCAATTAACTGCAGGTGTTTTCACGTTATCATTCAAGATTAGTAACAAAAGTGCTACACAGCATTTCATTTTCTCTATAGTACTAACCTTCGTGGAACTTCATAGACGATAACGAGGTGCGATAACCTTGGGAGTAAGAACTTCCTTCGCAGGGAAAAGAGAACTACGCCCCCTCTTGGGGGGAGGTATCTGAAAAAGAAAGAACCATGCCCTCTTATTAGTGGAAATATGCCATAAGGGAGAGACAGACAGACAGACAGACAGACAGATAGATAGACAGAGAGACTAATCGAATAAGAAGACTTGCTTCAAGAGCAGTACCAATTCGTTCTCGTCGTCAGAAAGTACAGGATCTTCATCCTTCGCCTTGTTACAATGCACATCATGATGTAGCGACTGAAATTCAAACAAAACATGCCAAGACGATTAGCTCGTTCACAATTGTTTGGTATAGAGGTTAGTATCGCCCTTCGTTAAGTCATTTGCAATACCGTACCTCGTCTTCCAATGATGCGCGATCTGACGCACCCTCCTCTGTCACAACCGTAACATCCCCCTTCACAGAGGCCTAATGGAGAGAACAGAACAACTTATAATCAAGCAATAAGACAAGAATTAATAGAAAAGTAACGATTATATAAAACAAGCTCACATTTTTTGATGTAAGCTAGTATGACTGTGCATTAAGTTCATGTGCAATCCCGTACCTCGTCTTCCAATGATGCGCGATCTGATGCACCCTCGTCTGGCACAACCGTAACATCCCCGTTCACAGAGGCCTAATTGAGAGAACAAAACAACCTATAATTAAACAATGAAACAAGAATGAATAGAAAAGTAACGATTATAACAAGCTCACATTTTAAATATAAGTTAGTATGACTGTATACTAAGTTCATGTGAAATCCCGTACCTCGTCTTCCACTGATGCGCGATCTGATGGACCCTCGTCTATCACAGCCGTAACATCCCTCTTCACAGAGGCCTATAAAAGAGAACCAAAATACATTCCACAGAGAAATAACCACAGCAACAGTAAGAATCTCAGAATGACTAGAAAAGTAACGATTTGCTAATGCAAGCTCGCATTTCAAATATAAGTTGCTATCACCATTAATTAAGTTCATTTGCAATCGCGTACCTCCTCTTCCAATAAAACGCGATCTAATGCACCCGCGTCTGTCACGATTGTAACACCTTCCTTTACAGAGGCCTGTAAGAGAAAACCAAAAAACATCCAGCAAAAAAAATGACAAACACGACAATAAGTGCTTTAGAGTGACTGGAAAAGCTAACGATAGGCTACAGAAGTGTTAATCACCATGTTCATTTGCAAACCTGTATCTCCTCTTCGAATGATGCGCTATTTGATGTAACTTTGTCTCTTTGCGAACCAACCGTAGCACTTTCTTGAACTGAAGACTAGAAAAGAGAAACCCTCATAAAATCAAATAAAAGGGCGGTAGAGTGACTTTAAAAGATCACGCTGGAAGATGACCTAACCTCGACAGGCTCACGAAAAGACTGGTATCGCCAGAGATTACAGACCGCCTTCACAAATTTCAGTCGCGGTGCCTCTCCTCCAAGATATCTTGTACTGACAGTATGCCAGTACGAGCCTTCCTTTACGCCTGATGGAAGTGTTGTTCTCCCTGGAAGGCCAACTTCTTTAATAATTTCAGCAATGCGTTGGTGATTCAATTTGTATTGTAGTCTAGATTTCTAAAAAAAAAAAAGGATAAGAAAAGGAAGGCCTCACCGAAATATATATTGTGGAAACTGGAGTACTTGGAAAGCATAATAATTGAAATCTTACCTGCCGAGGCATGGCGGTGTTCTGGAGAGAATCCTCGATAAAATGTCAAGAAAAGCTGATCTCAATAGTCGGTGGCTTTGTAAATAAGTCCGCTGTCATCCTAGCCACTAAAAGTAGCCATTGTATTTGTGAAAACTGAGTACTTGGCTCTTATGATGACCATATGACCACACAAATGAGAAGAAAAAGTGAAGATAGATTGTTATGTATCATCCAACATCGTCATACCTCATAACGCGACATCGAAGCAAGCAGTACTGTTGCGGAACATATCAAGTGGACTGATTGAAAAGATAGACGAAGCAGGACTTACCTGAGCTATAGTGACAGCGCTAGCGAACAGATGTCCCGGATAATGGTCTTAGGGGCGACAAATATATGATTGGATTGTATTCTTCTATTGATGATCTGTACATTTTTGATAGTGTATATAACGCAGAGTTCACTTCGTACGATTTATTGCCATAAGCCGATAACAATTGACTAACGTGTAATAATTATAACAATGTCTGCATCGAGTCAAGATAGCAAGGTGGCGATCTTTTGACCCATCGCATCGTTAAAAACACAGCACGTGCGTCATTTACGTGACAGTACAAGTTGGTGAAAGGTACTCCACCGCAGTATACTAGAATGTTCAGAGTGGTGCAAGTGCCTGAGACATCGACGGATTGTCGTATAAATGCCACTAAATCGTTATTCGACTTTAAGCTCGCATCAGTTCACATCATGGCCGCCCTGTTAGTCAAATTGTGCGATTTCCAGTGGCACACAATCATGGGAAAAGGCACAGAGAGATATGGAGAGATGGAATAGTACATTAAAGTAGTCCTCTGTTATAATGAACCTGGCGAAAAAAGGTTTTATTTAATATTTTATAATTTGTATCATGTGACGAGATAGAGCAACCGAAATGACATAATAATAATAATAATAATAATAATAATAATAATAATAATAATAATAATAATAATAATAATAATGGTTTATATCAAGAGATTGTTGCCGGGAAAACCCCCCTTAAATAGTTATTTAATTTCTAATGTTGTATTGCGTCACAAGGTGTCGACCACGTAAGTAAATCTATGTGAAGTTCGGAACATGTCATCGAGGGAAAACGTGAAGGGACGAAGCTACGACATGGAGAGAAAGAATACCGAACTAAAGTAGTTTAACAAGAAGTGTCATTTGTTTCCGGGAAAAGAGCCAAAATATAGTTATTCAATTTTAAAAGTGGTATTTCGAGACAACACGGCGGCCACGAAAGGAAATCGATGTGAAGTTGAGAGCACATTATTGCAAGAAATGGTAAAGACACAAAACTGCGACATCGAGAGATGGAATACTCGACAAAAGTAGTTTAACACGAAGTGTCATTTGTTACCCGAAAAAGAAACAAAAAATAGTTATTCAATTTTAAAAGCGGTATTGCGTGACAACATCGTCGCCACGAAAAAAATCTATGTGAAGTTCAGAGCATGTTATTACGAAAAAAGGTAAAGAGACGGAACTGACACATCGAGAGATGGAATACTGAGCCAAAGTGGTTTAACACGAAGTGTCAATTGCTACCGGGAAAAGAGCCAAAAAATAGTTATTCAATGTTAAAGGTGGTATTACGTGACAAGGTAGGAAATCTGTGTCAAGTTCAGAGCATATTATTGCAATAAAAGGTAAAGAGACGGAAGTGAGACATCGAGAGATGGAATACTGAGCCGAAGTAGTTTAACACGAAGTTTCAATTGCAACCGGGAAAAGAAACATAAAATAGTTATTCAATGTTAAAAGTGGTATTACGTGACAAGGTAGGAAATCTGTGTCAAGTTTAGAGCATATTATTGCAATAAAAGGTAAAGAGACGGAAGTGAGACATCGAGAGATGGAATACTGAGCCGAAGTAGTTTAACGCGAAGTGTCAATTGCAACCGGGAAAAGAGCCAAAAAAAAGTTATTCATGGTTAAAGGTGGTATTACGTGACAAGGTAGGAAATCTGTGTCAAGTTCAGAGCATATTATTGCAATAAAAGGTAAAGAGACGGAAGTGAGACATCGAGAGATGGAATACTGAGCCGAAGTAGTTTAACACGAAGTTTCAATTGCAACCGGGAAAAGAAACAAAAAATAGTTATTCAATGTTAAAAGTGGTATTACGTGACAAGGTAGGAAATCTGTGTCAAGTTCAGAGCATATTATTGCAATAAAAGGTAAAGAGACGGAATTGAGACATCGAGAGATGGAATACCGAGCCGAAGTAGTTTAACACGAAGTTTCAATTGCAACCGGGAAAAGAAACAGAAAATAGTTATTCAATGTTAAAAGTGGTATTACGTGACAAGGTAGGAAATCTGTGTCAAGTTCAGAGCATTTCATTGCAATAAAGGGTAAAGAGACGGAACTGAGACATCGAGAGATGGAATACTGAGCCGAAGTAGTTTAACACGAAGTGTCAATTGCTACTGGGAAAAGAAACATAAAATAGTTATTCAATGTTAAAGTTGGTGTTATGTGACAAGGTGGGATATCTCTGTCAAGTTCAGAGCATTTTATTGCAATAAAAAGTAAAGAGACGGAACTGAGACATCGAGAGATGGAATACTGAGCCAAAGTAGTTTAACAGGAAGTGTCATTTATTACCGAGAAAATATCCAAAACATAGTTATTTCATTACTAATGTTGTATCACGTGAACGAATTAGACAATGTGTGAGGTTTCTATAGTCCTAAATCAGATCAAGAAATAATTACAGGGCACTAAAGTATCAAGAGATGAGATCCCTTTCACAACATCATTAATTCTAAAGAAAATTGAGATTTGGCGATAGCACCGATCAACAGTTATTTGATCATGCATTCCCATATTTATTTTTTGCTCTGAATACTAAGTCCCAAGACTGAACTACATCAACAAATCAACAGTTCTTTGCGCATTTGCTCCGTGACGTTGTGCATGTGCGCAACTCACAGTTTTAGCAATGGTGTAAGGTAATCTTTTCAATGGCTGAAAGAGATTTATCAATTTCTTAAAAGAAACGAATTGGCAGCATACTTCTAAGGAGTGAATTGGCAGCTGGGGAATTGGCAGTGAATTGGCAGCTAACTTCAGCCCGGTCACAGAATCGTACGTAGGACTAGCAACAAACTTTAAAGAACGCTACAGAAACCACAACGCATCCTTTCGGCACAGCAACAAAAGAAACGAAACTGAACTTTCAAAACACATTTGGACTCTAAAAGACGCGAAAAAAGCCTTTCAAATTAAATGGAAAGTGCTAAAAAAATGTCAACCTTATAATAATATCAGCAAGAAATGTAACCTTTGTCTCCATGAAAAGTTTATTATTATCTGTAAAAAAGATCTTTGCAGCTTAAACAAACGTAACGAATTAGCGAGTTCATGCCCCCATAGAAACAGATTTGTACTCAAAAACCTTAAAGTAACGTAATCTTCACAACTGCTACCTAGCAACCACATTTTGTATATCGTATATCTTATATCTTATGTCTTATATCTTGTATTTAACCGCCAGCATTTAAATTAACGGTCATTCGATAAAATTGCCTGAAGAGTGTGGTCATCCATTGACTATACGAAACAGACCTGTCGCATTAAATCGATTAAATACTTTTGAAGCCGGGAACCTTTTTGAATAATTTAATACTGCTCCTAAAAAGTTGAGCGCTCTCTGAAAACCGTTCCACACAAGAAATTTGAAGTTATATATATATATATATATTGTTACCGAAGATCCCTCCTTCCGCTGTTGAACGAATATCAGCAGCGCAGGTTTAATGTGATGAACCCCAGCCCCCCATTCCCTCCCAGCACCACCTTTCAGAGTGTCATAAACGATCGATTACATGCCATGATCGCAGGGTTTGTCATCGTTGCAGACTTTTTCATTTAGTTGTTTCACAGCATATCAACAAAGTTCTTTTGCAGCCCAGTTGACTTGTCCAAGTTCGTCAATCCTGACGCATTGTAACTTTCGAGTCATTAAACCACCACCGCAGGTCGCAGCACACTGAAAGAAACATAAAATTACAACTGGTGACGATAATGATTGGTATACAAGCAGAAAACAGAGTCACCAAAGAAAAACATACCACGAACTAACAACAAATCGAGAATCTCATTTAATTTGTTTTAACTAAGGAAAGGAGTCAGTTCAAAGGTGTTTGCTGCCAGCTATGTTCTTTCCTATCTAATTTGTACAACTTTTCAACTAGCAGGACGATGCGAGCTGATAGCCTTTGAGTAGCTAGCGCATGCTTGCTCATATAAGGGAATGTCTGTATGAAGAGACTTCTCCAGAATGATAGTCACACTGGTGAATCGAATCGCATGTGAAAGCAAGAAAAACGATAATTGAGTGGAAAATCTCTGACTTTAAAACTTGTGAAAAAAATTAATTTACCTCAGACCATGGCGAATGAATGAATACGTATAATTAGTCGTATCTGTAATCTGTCTATAGTATTTGGATAATAATAATGGTGTTGTCCCTGATAATGACATTCCCTCAGGTTGACGATCATACTCCACCGACTTATGATATACTGGTTTCTTAAGATTATCTCCATTAGCACTACACAAAAGTGGAAACTGGTATACTTTGCATAGTCATTTTTTTTTTTGGGGGGGGGGGGTATTAGTTTTTGGGTAGCTTTTCTTCTTTTCCTTATGACAGCTTACCAGTTGCAATATACATGGGGCATCTCCAACGGTTAACGGCCCTTATTTGTTACAGTCAGTGGTCTGAAGCCCAGGCCTCCATGGAGCTCAATCCTTCCACGAAAACAACTATCACCCGGACTTCTTTCGCAAAGCCAACAACGACAACAAGTTTTCACTACTGTTTTAACATTTTCACTCTGACCAAAACATGAATCAATTGAAACGAGTCAAGAGTTTTTGGTATGAATTTACGATTTTTATCAACCGCTGGTTACAGCCCAAAAAACCTCCTAATCACCGAACTGGGGCTCGTTTGTTGAAACTCCCGATAACGTACCTGGCCAATACATGAACAATATTCTTCAACAATTTGTATTTTTTGTGGAAGGCTAAATTTTAAAAACTTAATGATTTTGTTGAACAAATATTACGGTATCATTATTGCCAAGTTCTCAGCAATTATTCGTACCAGTAGATTTCCGGAAAAAAATTGAAAAAAAATACTTCGGGACCGGTAAGTTATCGGGAGTTTCGAGAATCGTGCCCCAGGTGTACAAATGCAATTATCCTAACCAGCCTCTAAGCCAGTAATGATTCTACATTTCAGGGAAAAAAGAGTCACAGATAAGGTTATCAAATCTTAACCGAATTTCCCCCCCCCCCCCCACCCCACCAAAAAAAAGCCCACACTTTATCGGATGAATAAGTTCGGAGTATCTATGATTTTGTATATTACGTAGATTTACAATCGGGGTTTTTTTTATTTCAGTCAAATATCCGTTCTTGGATGCAGTCACGTGACAAGTCCCCAGGGTTATTGCTTCTCCTCGTTGTTAATTAGTTTGGAAAGTGTGACACACCATGTTCTTATGAAAGATCAACAAATTTGAAAAGTTGCACTCGTACTCATGTATATTGGTTCCCAAATGTTCCCAGACATCGCAGTTTTTAGATGGAAAAAATATCCTTTTTTTCAATCCAGGCTAGACGAACATTTATTTATCAGTGCACCGTCTATTTACACTGTACAGTGAAAAAGAAGCTAATTTCATCAGCAAAGAATTCATTTACAAATGATACAAAGAAGTAAAAAACACAACAATAAATAATCTTTTCCATTTCTAAGTTAAAGTGAATTTCAGGTCTTGAGCATTGTGCTCAGAGGTTAGGATTTGAGATACCAATATGGTAAGCAATATGCAAACAACGTTTTACTCCGCTTGCCCAATAGAAAATTAACCATCAGAACGAACCACACGTCTGCTTGCATTTGTGAAAAAGTCTCACCTGAGACACTAACTTCACTCACAGTCTACAAATATGAACTCAGTCCCTTGTCAAAAATACTCAAAATAAGTTAAAGTATGCTTTGCTCTATAGACTGTACAAATAACAGGAAACACCTTTCATTCGCAGAATAATTCTTCAGCTAATAATTTTTTGTTGACCAGTTTGTGACACAAAGCGTCATATAGGACACTGTACGTTGCCGTTGAGGCATCTCTTTCTTTCCAATGCAAGAGCATTTTGAACGCTTTTTCAGAGTACTCTTCATTTTCTTTGTGAAAACACGTCAGCTTTCCTTCTTCAATCTCTAGCCGTCGCCCAAGCGGCTTCCATGCCTCCGCAATACGCTGTGACAGCTCCTCCAGTTCATCATTTGAAGGAGCGCCTTCTTTAACTATGATAAAAAAGACATCAATTATACTTCAATGAATGTCTATTTTGTTCACGTGAGTAAGCAATATCAGGGGAAATAGTTATCTTGACAAATGTTACGAAATGCTTTGAAAGAAAAACTATACAAATCATAATTGTTGTTGCTAACTAAAGTTATTTCAAGCATATTTTACCTATTGATACGTGCGTCATTCCTTCTGCAATTAAATTGGATGATGGTATATACACTCTCCTTTAACTGGCGTTTTGCGCAAAAAAGGAGATGGAATGTGTGTTTTTCTTTATCTAAAAGCTGTTGCATGAGAGGAAGATACCACATTTACCACCTGGTGACATCCCTCTTTTTCTGTAAATTACTCCTGGCAAACCGGATAATCACAGGTTTTAAGTCCCTACCACTTTATGGGGATGTGCTAAAGAGAGGTATTAGTTTCAGGGAAATGTCTTTAAGAAGTGTTGCTGTTGTTGTAGTTGTCTAGGAAACGGAAAGAACATTCCATCTCTCCTTCTAGGTGGCTATCATTTTGAGAAATTGATATTTGGGACTTTGCTAACAGTCATTCTGACTTCCAAACATCTCGGAGGACGTGTTTTAAGGGTAGGAAGGTGTTATGAGGGTGTATAGGAGTTTCAACTAATTTTATCTATTAGGGTGGGTGTGTATGTTGTAAGTTGAAGGATACCAAGGCCGTGACAACCGATAAGTGGCTACTCCAGATTAGGTAAAACCCTATAAATCCTATGTATTTTCAGAAAGGTCAGACATTCGTTGATCTATTATAAAAGTAACGGCACGTTTTCTTACTCTCTTGTAGAAATGAGAATAGGCACAATGGGAGTGATTAGAATTATTGAAAAATGGACTAGAAAATGGAATCAAAACTGACCGCAGGTTTTCTACGCTCAGGATCGGCGGGATAATTAAAATTTGCCGCGGATGCACTGTTGTTTTGGTCAGCCATTTTGTTATTGCCAAGTGATTGACAACGGTTATATTCTGCTCATGATCATTCTGTTCACTCTGCCTCAAATAGCAGAATACGTGGAATGGCATGAACTACCACTCTAGTGATTCTGGAAGGAGAACAGGTGATAAAAATGCTCCAAAAAGCCATTCCAAGTATTCTTATTTCAGAACGGTTCCCAAGGAAAAAACGCGTCACGAATTGTCTATCTGAAGGGTCCTGAGAAAGCAACATACATCACTTTTCCACTCTTTCTTCACGTCACGAACATGAATTGTTCTTTACCTTCTCCCTTCTCCATTCTACGCCTCTTTCGTGGTGGTTCATCTGTAAAAGAGCAGAAGACAAATTCACTGTAAATAGATTAAACAAACACAAGTGCTTTTGGCAGGGTGTGGATCCAAAAAATGAAAGAAAGAAAAAGAAAAAGAACCGAAGAAATCCCTCCAAGTCCAAAGAAATTAAACAAACCCAGGAATGCGCAATGACACAAGCGCCCAAGCGGCTTCCATGCTTCCTCAATACGCTGTGACAGCTCCTCCAGTTCATCATTTGAAGGAGTGCCTTCTTTAACTATGATAAAAAAGACATCAATTATACTTCAATGAATGTCTATGTTGTTCATGTGAGTAAGCAATATCAGGGGAAATAGTTATCTTGACAAATATTACGAAATGCTTTGAAAGAAAAACTATACAAATCATAATTGTTGTTGCTAACTAAAGTTATTTCAAGCATATTTTATCTATTGTTACGTGTGTCATTCCTTCTGCAATTAAATTGGATGATGGTATATACACTCTCCTTTAACTAGCGTTTTGCGCAAAAAAGGAGATGGAATGTGTGTTTTTCATTATCTAAAAGCTGTTGCATGAGAGGAAGATACCACATTTACCACCTGGTGACATCCCTCTTTTTCTGTAAATTACTCCTGGCAAACCGGGTAATCACAGGTTTTAAGTCCCCACCACTTTATGGGGATGTGCTAAAGAGAGGTATTAGTTTCAGGGAAATGTCTTTAAGAAGTGCTGCTGTTGTTGTAGCTGTCTAGGAAATAATAATAATAATAATAATAAACTTTATTAACGTGTCTTAAAATATCTAGCTTACACGAAAGTAAGCTAATTGGGGACACCTATCTATACCTATCTAAAGTAGTAAAAATATATAAAATATTACAATATATACAATATAAAATATAAAATATAATATCACATCAACCTATAGTGATAAAACCCCCAAATGTTCAGAAAATCAAAAGTCACTAATTACTACATAGAGGACAGTTGTGACATCCTTCCTCCAGTAACGCTTCGAGATTCTTTTTTCTAATAGTGTTCTTAAAACTATTTAACGAATTAGAATTTCTAATTTCTTTATCCAATTTGGACCAGAGCATCGGACCAAGGTACTTTATGCTATGTTTACCATAAGAAACGGTGTTATACCTAGGTATCACAAAATCACTGTTTCTCAAATTATACCTACTGTTATTCTTTTGAAACAGATCCTGCACATAAGATGGGCAGAGTTCATTTTTTACTTTGTACATTAAGATGGCAATGTCCTGTAGACGTCGATTCTTCATTGTTGGCAACTTTGCCCAGTTTAGCAGTTGTTCATAAGTAACCTCATTTCTTACATTATAAATCGCTTTCAAAGCTTTTTCTTGGATACGTTCTAGTTTCCTGTGATCAGATGCTCGACAGAAGTGCCAAACAATATGACAATACGTTACTTTAGGTAGTATTGCTGACTTGTAAATAGTAAGCTTAGCCTTGGTTGACAACATGTTCCGTAGGCGCATTAGGACACCAACTTTTCTTGCCGCTGTCTTACAGACCTCACTAATGTGAGTACCAAAGTTTAGCTTTTCATCTATCGTCACTCCTAAAAGCCTCATTTCTGAGCCACGCTTGACACATGTGTTAGACAAAGTAATCTTCATATAAGTATCCTTTTCTTTGTTCAAAGGGTCCATGCACATAGCCTGATATTTATCAAAGTTTCCCTGTAGCAAGTTACTCTCGTACCAGTCGGAAACATTCTTGCCTTCTCTGTTTAGTGAAACCTGCATATCCATAGTTGTCTTCCCAGTCGAGTACATTTGATGATCATCGGCGTACATGGTTAAACTACAATTATTGGCATTATATGTAAGATCATTCTGGAAAATATTCCACATAAGTGGTCCAAATGTAGAACCTTGTGGACACCCTCTTGCAACTTCTTTCCATTCGCTCCTTATTTCAGATCCAATCTTAACTCTGTACTTCCTATTAGTAAAATACGAGCGTATGAGGCTTATAGCGGACTGAGAAAAGCCATAAGCACACAATTTATTTAGTAGTAGTGGAGGGTGTAAAGAATCGAAAGCTTTTGACATATCAGTGGACAGAATTCCCACTTCATTCCCTTCGTCAATAGCACTTTTCCAATGTTCAACCAGGTTAAGTAGAGTCGTTTCGGTGCTATGCTTCTTGCGATAGGCTGTTAGATTTGAGCTTAATCTTGGTTCCATAAAGGCTGTTACCTGTCTGCTTAATAGCTGTTCAAAGACTTTATCACAGGCAGAAAGCAAAGTAACAGGCCTATAGTTCTTAACATCATGAGTACTCTCTTTCTTATGAACTGGAACCCACTCTCCCTTTTTCCACTCCCTGGGCCAGTAACAATCCTCAATACATTTATTATAAATGACCGTCAAAGATGGTGCTAATTCCTCACTTCCCAGCTTCAAAAGAGCATTAGGTATCCGGTCATGGCCCATAGCTTTCTTTGTATCTAATTCCCTCAGAGCTTTCACAACATCATCACTTTTTAATTTCATCATTTCAAACGAAGGACCATTCACTATCTTTTTGTTTCTTACTATGGATTGTATACTAGGATGTTCCTTCAACTGTTCCTCACTTTGTTTCAGTAGCTCGGGATTTCCAATACCATTTGTTACGGAAGAGAAGTGATCCAAGAAAATGTCTGCAACTTTCAATTGATCTCTTATGACATCTCCATCCTTTTCCAGGGAAACAGACTTATCCACTGCCTTGCCCTTATCATTCAAAAATGGTTTGAATGTTTTATAGAATTCAGCTGGGTTGCTCTTGAGGTCTTCAGTTTTCTTTTTCCAATATCCCTTGATAGCTTTGCGCCTACATTTAGTAGCTATATTCCTCCACTTATTCTTCAATTCACAGTTTTCTTGTGTCGGATTCTTTAGGAACTTTTTCGCAAACCTCCGCTTTTTCCTTATTGCATCTTTCCACTCCATGGTCATGTATGGCACGTCAGCTTCTCTTACTCTCATTTTTTTACTTGGTGCATGCTCATCTAGAATATTATTAAAGAGCGAATTCCAGTAGAAACATTGGTCATCTATGGAGTCAAAGATACTTCCGACATGCCACGGTGCTGTACTCAGGTCTTCTCGAAAGCTCTCTTCATTTATTTTCTTTATACTTCTGAAGATAAGCACTTTCCTTGGGTGATAGATGGCATTTCCAGCCATGGTACCAATAACCATTGCATGATCACTTAGGCCAGGATCATACACCAAAGTGTCCTTGAACAATTCCGGTTTATTTGTTAATATGACGTCCAATAAAGTTTGACTTTTCTCTGTAATTCTTGTAGGTTTAGTAATTAGACATTTAAGTCCATGCACATCCTCGAGGTCGCATAAGAGTTTACTTTCCCTTGATTGAGATTTGAGACGGTCAAGATTTAAGTCACCAGTTATTATAACGAAGCTCGTCTGTAGAGTCGCCCAGGTAACGATATTATGGAGATCAACTTCCAGTTTTACCGCATATTCACCAGAAACTGGCTTAGGTGGCCTATATAATCCAATAACTATGACATCATTGTTACCGAATTTCGATTTGATGACAAGCGCTTCAATAGTATCGAACTTTCTAGGAGGCTTTAACTTTTTCGATATTAAAGTGGAAGCGAAAAAAGCCATAATTCCTCCTCCTCCTTTACGACGATCTTGTCGGAAGAGATTGAAGCCCTGCAGTTTAAATTGATTGTTTGGATACGATGAGTCAATTTTGGTTTCAGTCAGAAAGATAACTTGCGCTTTGAGTTGATGCACCAGTATTTTGATTTCTTCAAACTTATTTTGAACGCTATTTACATTCAAATGCAGCATTAGTAGACTTCTTGAATTCCTTTGTCTCGACGTGATAATATCTGTAAGATCATCTCTCACGGGGCTCAACATTGGAGTATTTGCATATTCAACTTCGGATGAAACATCGGATATTATTCCTTCGTTAAATAATAAATATCGTTCTTGCTCCTCATCTAAGCTTTGGTTTTGACCGTTGAAAGGAAGCGAACACCATATGCAATTCCAATCGATACCTGGATTATCCAGGTAATACTTAAATTCAGAAGTAGTGAAACCAACGCATTTTGCATGTGACCAAGTTTCGCATTGAACGCACAGTATGGCATCTTGATTTGAACGAACGTTCTTCTGGCATTCTTTACACGGATATTTGACTTTGCCTCTTGGTCCTGGTTGAGGATGTACATCACCACAAAGAATTATTCGGTTGAACTGAAGTAGTTATAGAGTTGGGGGTACCAGATCATTTTAAAATGATCTGTTACCAAACCCAACTCTATATCTACTTTCCATCTGATGGTATTATTTTTATGGTAATAATTTTTTGGAGAACTATACATTTTTCAATTTTTTGGAGAACTATATATTTTTCAATTTTTTGGAGAACTATATGTTTTTCAATTATTTGGAAATCTATATGTTTTTATTTCATGCGGAAAACCAACGCATTCTCTCATCGCGTGACGCCAGACAACAGGAAGTTTGAATCATATAAAAAAATATCTCATATAATAGTATAGAATGAATTGTAATAAAGATATACATGATGAATTGAAAAAATCAGGAGATATTGTTTGTCCTTTTTGTGACCAAAAATTGGAAGATTCTAATGAAAAACCGAAATATGATGAATGCTGTAATGATCAGTATATTATTAACGACGATGGGATGTTGGCATGTCTAAGTTGTGGTATTGTTCAAGGATATAATTATGTGAAAGAATATGTTGATTTTTATAAAAATAAACATAGATTTATAAGAAAATCTGTTTACCATCGAGAGTACCACATCAACAACACATTACTCGATATTGAAGAAAAATATAACATTAAAATATCGAACTTTCAGAAACATAAGATTAATGCTATATATGTAGAGATAGGTAAGGTTCTTTATGAAGTTAATGGTACAAGGAAAAGAATGATTAGCGTTAATTTTATTATGAGAAAGATATTCAAGATGATGGAAATACCTTACAAAAATATTCCAATTAGTAAATCGAAAAAAACATTAGCTTCTTATGATAAATATTGGGTAAGTATTATGTCTCTTATTGGTTGTAAAATAAAATCTATTATTAGATGAATACCTTATTATATTTCTTTTCAAATTTGTCAGTTAAAGGACACATTTCAATGATTATTTCATCAAGAACTTTGACATGATCAAGAAATTCTTTTTCATTATACTCCAGTCCTCTCATAAAGGACCGTAAATGAGTTAAAACCTTTTCATACGTAGTGTACGCGAATTTACACATCTCGATCTTTCTTTTGTAATTTTTGACCTCTGAATGTGTTTTTAGTATAAGCCCTGCGCCTGATATTGATCCAAGTACAGCGGGGTTTAACGTCACACCACCAGCCACAGTCCCAGTTACTATCAATACAACAGATCCAATGTTACATGCCCTATTCTTTTTCTTGAAGCTTTTAAATGACTCTTTGTGGAGCCAGTATTGCTTATGGTAGAATTTGTACAATGCTTTCAACTCAGATATTTGATCTTCTGTTAAATTTTCTGAAACATGGTTCCAATTGAATATTCTTTTACGTCTATCCATATATATTATATGGTTACATTTTTTCTTTTTTGAACGATTTCTTAATACTGATGTATAATTTTCTGATGTTTCGAACTATTTTTTCTATATTCTCAATAATTTCGTTGATTAAAGTTGATATTTTCATATTATATTGTTTAGATTATTCATTATGTTTTTCATCGGAAACCTCAACGCTTATTTCTTTTGGGATAATATATTCTAAAAAACATTCCATACTCCAATCAGATGGATATCCGCATTGTGTTATATAATAAATGTAAAAATTTTTATGGAAAAAGTTATCACGCACTTGTTTGATACTCGATACGAAGTATAATTTCGTTGTAACTTTTCCAAATATCATTATTCATATTTAGTTCAAAAGCCAAAATCCCGGACGAAGACATTTGGAAAGAATTTGGGTTTATCGTCTGATACCACCCACTTCTTTTTGAGGTAAAATTTCTTGAAGAGCTTAGAGTTCCAGTAAAAAAATTCCGTAAAGATGTTTTGAGTTTCAAAGATATTTTTTTGTGTCTATGTACAGTGACATGAGAATCCGAAGAAGTGATTGGACGCGTACAATATATATCAATATTTTTCAAAATCGCTTCACCCGGCAATGAAATTATTTCGGCACCATTTAAAACAAAATTTTTGTCCCCTTTTGTTGAATTTAAAAAACCGTTTATGTGGTGAATGGAAGAGCGTAGTTGGTGTCCGTTTAAAGACAAATCTGTTTGCATTACCATTTTGCCATTTTCTACAACGTACGCCGTATCATACACATCCGAGTCTACATTACTCTGTGATCCTTTGACTCCATATACAATCAAATAACCAACTCCTTGAGTGGAGCTACTTGCAGTGCCCTTACAATGCATGTCAATGTAAATGTATTCGGGAGGAGTTATGGCCCACTTATGTAAGTGAACAATCGATCTGCTGTAATTAACAAACAGCTTGGTTGATTGTTGACCAATATTTAGTGAAGTGGAAACGACACTCACTGACAAATTTGTTGTGCTTGGAGGGAAAAATTCAATAGCCAAAGTGTACTCGCCTTCTGGAAGTTTGAACATGTTAAAGCCAATGCGAGAAGAATACTCATTTTGAGCGTCTTTCCCCATTTTAAATTTATAAGCTTTTTTGTTGACATTGTGGAGGGAACCAGAAAAGTCAACAATGCCATCAACTATTATGTTGTTTTCACTTGAAGATTCATCGGCATTTTCCATGAGATACCTGAAAACGTCTTTCTTGTTGGTTGAGCTGGTGATGTGAGACTCCTTGATTTTTGTGTCAAAGTAAGTTTTCAGCCCTACAGTCACATCACCTTTGGCGGCGTGTACCTTACTGCTGACATAGCCGACATTAGCTGCTGATTTTATGTCTTTGTCATCGGTGTTCAAGTTGATTATTGTTTTTTCATTTAAATTCAAGTTTCCAGTCATATTGTTGGTGCCATCAACTTTGAGAAACTTTTTTTGTGTCATGTCATCAATTCTGTTGTTAACAAACTCGACACATGCGGCGTCTCTTTGGTTTGATGGAAGATCAAGATTGATAATTGAATTATTTTTCATATCAATATCAGATCCTTTATCCAGTTTTTTTTCAAGCTGATTTTCGACATACTTTTTGTTTGTGGCTTGATCTGCCTGTGTGGGGTCTTTTACGTTGTAGATTATATTATTATTCATATCAATATTTGCTTCCATTTGTCCACCCTCTTTTTTGGATAAAAAAATCTCTCGTGTATTTTCATAACTGATAACCTTATTGAGATTACCAGGAATTGGATAACTGTATTTTCTTTGTAAAACTAAATCACCAGTCATCGTATCACCTGCTTTCTTAATAAATGTGCTATCGACCTGACTCTTTGTAACAACATCATTCGGGTCTGTACCTTGGTTTACATTGATTATTTTTTTGTTCTCAATATCATAGTTACCATCACTTGTCAATTTATATCCATTACCAGCGTCCCCCTTTTCTCCCTTCAAACCAGGAAGGCCCCGTGGACCTATCTGACCTTGTCCTTGAGAATCATCATGATTAAGAATACCGTTTGTATAACTCATATAATATTAGTTTAGATTTTTTCGTCGAAATTTCGGGCTACCTTTTTTTTGACCTTATCAACATACAAAAAACTATATGGATCCTTAGTAGCTTTCTGATAATCTGATTTATTTATGTTCAGTTCTCGGCAAATCATCGATTGCTCGTTTATAGAAGGAAAATCAAAAACACAAAAATGTGAACTATTCAGTCTTATTGTTTTATCAGTTCCGTAATAGCTTTGACTTAAATATATACAACAGCAATTTTTGTTTCTAGAATTGGTAAAGTAGTCACGTATCCGTTCGTCATTTTTCTTACCTGTATTCAACTAGTCATCAAATATGATTAATTTTTGGTTTTCATCAGACAAATCTGTCAGAGGGATGATTTCATCGTTACTTGCTTCTATCACGTCATAACCGACCTCTTTTGATTTTGATATTGGTTCAAGAGATTTCAACAGATGCTTATATTTGCTTTGTTGGAGATTGCGAGCGTAAAGGTATATTTTATCAAAGTATAAGAGCCTGTATATCATATCAAGCAGAAGGTTTGTTTTACCACCACCAGAGGGAGCACAAATAAGCATCCTGAAACATCGGTTTGGCATGAAACTTTTTAATTGAACAAAATCGTTGTTTTCATCATCTTGAACGTCGTAATTTTGAATCTTCATATGATACTATGTTATACAATTTTATCGCATGGCGACACGCTATGCGACACGCTATGCGACACGTTATACGACACGTTATACGACACGTTATACAAGCGTTTTTATATATGATAACCCTAATTTTTCCAAACAAAATACGAAATTTTATGTAAACAAATGATATAATGAGTTTACTCAAATGGAAAGAAATGGCTGAGAAACGATCCGAGCTTGGTAAAAAGATTAACACAGTAAGAGAGACAATAAAACAAAAAACGATATCTGATCAAATGGGTGAAGTCGAGGCAGAGAAACTTTTCAAACCTATCACATCCGGATTAAAGGATCTCGCAGCTCCAAAAATGCCATTGAGAAGATTGCCAAAGAAAAAAGTACCTGATGTTCCAGATTATGGAATAGCTATTGATGATGAAGTGCCTGATTATGGATTGGAAGATCTATTTGGTGATCAAGTTCTACCACAAAATGACAAACAATTGGTTACAAAACCTCCAAGTTATGAAGATGTCCTCAAGGATTTAGCATCCGGAGAAAAACGAATTCATATTGACCCAGAATACATGTATGAACCTGAAGATCTTCCACCTGGATACGAAGAAGAAGAAGGACCAGATTATAACATTCTGGAGGAAGATTCAATTAACCAAGCTTTAGATAAATTGAATATTCCAAACTACGATGATGTTGAATTACGACTTGAACAAGAAGATATGAATAACATAAAGAGGAAAGCTTATCTGAATAAAATAATAAATGATGCTAAAAATCAACGTTTTAAACTAACTGGTTATTCGACTCATATCACTAAAAAATTAAATAGTGGTTCAATCACTGAAGCTATGGCTCAATATGAAAGAAAAATTATTGAAGATACAAGAAAGGTATTGAATGATTATATAAATCACAACAAACAAAAACTGAAAGATATTAAAGGGTCTGGTTTGAAGAAAAAAACAAAAAGAGGTGGACAGGTAATGTTTTTCAATAATCCGAAAGAAGTGTTGAAAAAGCTTGAGTTGATTATCGGATCAAAGGTTGCCGGTAATAATAGCATCGAACTACGGAATACAGGCGTTGTTCTTCTCGACATCTTGTTGAAAAACTCTATTTTGAACAGGTCGCAATATAACAAAATATACAAAAACTATTTTATGTAAACTAATCATATAATGAATAGACAACTTATCTTATCATCGCATTCAGTGAGAGACAAGAATGGTAATAAACCGAGTGATTTCATAATCAAATACATCAATCCGATAATTCTCGATCCAAATCGACAATATGAAATCGGCCTCGACCGAGTCATTTCGATGTCATTTACTTGGTTTAATGTGACTAAAGAACTCAATAATCAGAAAATAAGATATTCGTCTGATAGTGGTACTAATTGGACGGAAATTATATTTAACCCTGGAGTCTGGAATTACGTTGATTTTGACAATTTAATCAAAGAAAAAACAAAAACAGGGACCTCATCAAACCCCCAATATCCTATCACTCTCGAGTTTGACGACACAATATTTCGCACAATAATCACATTAGCCACAAATTACAGATTAGATCTGACTCAGTCAGATTTCAATGATCTCATCGGTTTCAATAAAAAGATTCTAACTTCTTCTGAAAATGTTGGTGATTACATTCCTAATCTCTCTCAAGACAGGGAAATCTTGAACGTTCATTGTGACCTCATATCCGAAAGTCTAGTTGATGGTGATGAAACGGATATTATATATAGTTTCAGTACCTCAACTCTCACCCCGAGTTATAGTTTCACACAAGAGCCTCGACGAGTACAGTTCAATCCTGTCAATAAAAATACTATTAATAAAATTCGGATTTATATTACCGACGGTAAACGAAGAATCATAGATCTTAATCATAGTGACACTTCATTCAGTTTGATTTTAAGAGAGAAGAGAGATTAATCTAACTAATAGTTATATATGTCGTCGTATGAATACAAGCGTATTTATCATCCAAAACTTGGACGATTTGTTTATGAACATAAAGGATCTGGGATCATTGTTGACAACATTTTCAAACCGGTTGGAAGGGTGTTAAGTAAAGTTCCAGAAATGGTTTTAAAACCTTTTGCCAAAAAAGCGCTTGAATCTGGTATTTCACATGCTGGAGACAAACTGGGAAAAAAAGCAGCTGAAAAAAGTGGAGAGCTTATTATGAGAAAATTACACGGTTCAACTAAACAATCAATGAATAAAACCATGAAACCAACCAAACCTACTAAACCAAAACAAGAAGAAGATTACAACACAATTCTGAATAGACTTATATCTGGTACTGGATTAAGACGATAAAATGTTATTAAAAAGTGAATTTTATCCAATTATAAATAGACTAGCAAGTGGGAAATGGTTTATATAAAAAGTGAATTTTATCTAAACTATCAATATATAATGAGTTTCAGAACAAGTGATAATTTACAAAGATATGAATACGTTCGTTTCCATTTGGACAATGTCATTGAGCAACCTGCTAACAATCAAAGCCAGAAAAAGACAGGTTACAGATTCACAATCAACGATAGGTCGACTATGTTCGATTTTTTTAATGGGTATTTCGAAGTAACTAAAGAGCTTCAAAAAAAGGCAGATGGTGTTGGATATGCTCAAGCAGATCGCATCACTATGATAAACGGATCTCACAGTCTAATCAGACATATGGTTATTAAATCGTCTGGTAAAATAGTATACGAGAGTGATAATTTACATAGAATTACGAATGTGAAAAATTTACTCGAATACAGTGATGATTATAGTAGATCTGTTGGAAAGAATTCGTTCTGGTATCTTGATACTGATGGAACTACAGCAAATACAAACACAGGTTTTGAGGCCCGTCGTATTTTAACCCAAGCAGTACAAAACAACGGTGGTGGGGGAGCTAAAAGTATTAATGAGATGCTTCCCTTAAACAGATACAGCTTTTTTCAAGAATTAGAAAGAAAAATGTTGCCTCCGATGCAGCTCACAATTGAACTTACATTTAACGAAGACAGTGAACTGATTCACATGGCAAATGGCACAGACCCTGGTCGTGTTGTAGTAAAGAGATTGTATCTTTGGCTCCCAAGATTAATCCCAAAAGACAGCATGTATAGTAATTTCGTTTCAGAGTTTCTCAAGCCAACAACCTGGACATATATGCGAGATCTCTACAATCAGTCAGCAAATACCAGAGCTATTCAGAATATGTTTCAAATCAGTCCAGCTATCGATGACGTTAAACATGTTTTTATATATCTCCAGAGGACAGACGGACCAAATGATGATGAAGCAGAGAGGAGTCCGTATTTATTTGACACTTTCAAGTTGAATGCAGCTGATGCTAATAGCTCTCTATCAAACTGCAGGCTTGAATACGGGAATAATGTTTTTTACCCAGAGCTGGAATATGATAGTGACTCTAAAATACGGATATTTAATGATCTCATGTCTTATGCATTTCGTAAGAACGATTACAATTCAGGAACACAGCTTAATGCATCCAATTTCACTAGTTTGTATGGATTATTGTATTTCGATTTGTCATATCAGAAAGAGGTAGTGACGAGAGATCCTAAACAGTTGATTCTCCATTATCGTCTCAATGTAGCCCCAACAGCAAACGTCAGAGCTCATAGCATTGTATTTTACGAGAGTGAGGTTGTGGTTAAGACGGTTGGGAACGAACTGATGATAGTTTAAATGAATAAGATTTTTAACATCGATAAAATTTTAATTGAATATGTTTTTTAAAACAGAATTTATCTAACATATAATATATGACACAACTATACGAAATAACAGTTAGATTATTGCCAAATCAGAAAAAGAATCTTAGTAAAGCGTATCATAAAAGAGAAACAATAGTTCTAAGGCTCACAAAGGACTCTCTATCTGGGAATGACACACTTTATGTTCCATTAAACATTGTAAAAAGATTGGAAAAAAATCGGAAACTTAAGAAAGGAATGGACATTAAACTTTCTAAAACAAACATTCGAAAGCAAGTTGGTGGCTCTCTTCTGTCTACAGTTTTGACGCTTGGAAGAACTTTTGGTCCCACTATTGCTAAGACCATCGGTTTGTCAGCTTTAGCTGGAGCAGCTAGTGAAGGAGCATCTCAGATTGTTAAGAAGATATCCGGAAAAGGTGTTCAAACCGGTGGGTTCCTCATACCACAAAATAAAATCGATCAGTTGATAACATATAAACATCTTTTAACAACCAAACAAAAGAAGGATATATTAAATGCTCTACAAACCGGTTCTGGTGTTCATATAAAACCAACAAAAGTACAAACAGGTGGGTTCTTAGGTACTCTTCTCGCATC
Organism: Siderastrea siderea; assembly: GCA_964030785.1. Classification (NCBI taxonomy): domain Eukaryota; kingdom Metazoa; phylum Cnidaria; class Anthozoa; order Scleractinia; family Rhizangiidae; genus Siderastrea; species Siderastrea siderea. Next base: position 48,830,107 of record OZ034966.1, on the reverse strand, counting down.
AATTGGAGTCCCTTTAGCTATTGAGGCAATAAAGAAGATGACTGGTAAAGGTGCCCCTCAGATGGGACAGCCTAAACAAAGACCACCCAGATCTATACCAAAACCAACTACTGTTAACAATCAAGATGGTGGTTTGTTAATCCCAACTTATAGAACACCGCCTTTTTATGGAAATTGGCCTGATCAAACATTAGGTATGGGAATTTTAAAAAAAAGCTCCAAAAAAAAGCTCAGAAAAAGGGCAAAGGTCTACTATTGGGCAAGAACTCACCCTTCAAAAACGTCCCACTGTTAAACATTTTGTTGTAAAACCAAAATTCCATAAGAATGTCCCATTAAGCAATTATGATTTAATAAAATGGTGTAAATATCTGAATATCCCAATTAATGATGTATTGTCAAGAGATGAAAATGTTCCTCACAATCATAGACAGGCTCTATTCATTTACAATCTTGAACCGAGTTATATGAGCGGTAGCCATTGGGTGTCAACATATGTCAAAGATGACGTCATCAATTACTTTATTCATTTGGTTTGCCTCCCTTCCAAGAAATGGTCAATCATGCTAAAAAGAAGAACTTAACATTGCTTCATCAAAATAACCAAATACAAAATATACTGACGACAACATGCGGTTACTTCTGTTTGTACTTTTTGAATGAAATGAATAAGGGCAAATCATATTTTAATCTGTTGGAAGTTTTTGACATACATGATACAATGAAGAATGAGAGGTTTCTAGCACGGTATTTCAAAAATATCTAACTCATATAATATGAAATCTTATTGCGTGAAACAGAAGATACAGACAGAATGTATTCCCGGGAGTGAACGATATGTGAGAGCCAAAAATAACAGACTTATGATGAAATGTATTTGTGCTGAATGTGGTATTACGAAAACCAAATTCATCAAAAGCCAAAAAGGAGGTGAAAATCCATTAGGTAAAGCTTTCGAGGCAGCCAAAATAGCCGAACAAATAACTCGCAAAGTAATTCCATCAACCAACCATGTATTTGACAGATATTGGTCTGGTGATATATTGAAAGGTGCTTTCACAGGACCAACGGGTATAACGAGCAAGAAATTCTGGACTAAACCAAAGAAGGGTACTGTTATGCGTTTGGTGAAAAATCTGAAAACTGGTAAATATGAAAACGTATATATTGAACCTTAATCTAATCTAATCATATTATATATGAAATCTTATTGCGTGAAACAGAAGATACAGACAGAATGTATTCCCGGGAGTGAACGATATGTGAGAGCCAAAAATAACAGACTTATGATGAAATGTATTTGTGCTGAATGTGGTATTACTAAGACGAAATTCGTTAAACATGCGGGAAACGGGGTCGCCCGTCGACAGGGGCGGGCGTACTAGATACAGTAGCATCAACTGGTGCTGATTTATTGATTCACCATGGTATCCCTTGGCTCGGAAAAAAAGCAGTTGAAATGGGAAGATATGGTTCAGAAGCCTTGAGAAACCCAAAACTGCAGAAAAAGGCTATCGATTATGCTCTGGATAAGTTGAATCCAATGATTCAAAATGTCGGAAGTCAAGCTCTTGATCAATTATCAACCAAAATCAGACCAAATAGAAAGTATAAAACCAACAGAAAGGATTTGGATGGCGCTGGTGTTGATATACATAAACTAATTGGGAAAATACCGAAACCAAAAGCTGGATGGACCCCTGGAAAATATAAGTACATGGGACCATATAACCCTCTTGAAAAACAGCTAGAATATGATAAAAACACTGGTGAGGTTACTAAATGGTATGTACAACCTTACAATAAAGTGGATGAAATAGCGGCTCATCACGATATTTGTTATGATATGGGGAAAAACAAAGGTGAATGTGACAAACAAATGGTGAAGTCATTGGATGGAATACCTTATGGACAGATGCCAAAATGGCGACAAACTGCTCGGTTCTTGATTAACACAAAGCAGAAACTAGGTCTCGGTGTAAAACAAAGGAAGACAAAAAACGGAAAAGGCCGTCGAGTGAAGAAAAAAACTGGCAAGAAAAACTAGCTGATGAGCTTCATAAGCCCATAAAGCGTAACTTTACTCGACGGCGTGTTATTGTAAATCATATTGACGAAATATGGTGCTCTGATATTGTTGAGATGCAAAAGTTCAGTCGATGGAACGCTGGCTACAGATATCTTCTTATGGTTTTAGATGTGTTTAGTAAATATGGTTGGATCGTTCCATTAAAAGATAAAAAGGGTGAAACCGTTATGAATGCTTTTAAAACAATCCTTAAAGAAGGTAGAAAACCGGAATATTTATGGACTGATAAAGGCAAAGAGTATTACAACAAACATGTTAAGGAACTACTTGATAAGAATAAAATAACCTTACACTCAACTGAGAATGAAGAAAAGTCGTCAGTTTGTGAAAGATGGAACAGAACAATTAAAACCAAGATGTGGAAGCAGTTTACTGTTCAAGGTAATACACAGTATTTAGACATGCTACCCAAATTAGTGAAACAGTATAACAACACCAGACATTCAAGTATTAAAATGACACCTGTAGAAGCCAGTAAAAAGAAGAATGAAGGGACTGTTTACTTTAATCTGTATGGTAATTTGGAGCAAGTATCATCTAAACCGAAATTCAAAATAGGTGATAAGGTTAGAATAAGTAAGTATAAACGGAATGTGTTTGATAAGGGCTATACACCAAATTGGTCTGAGGAAGTTTTTACAGTTGATAAAATCCAATATACAAATCCAATAACTTACAAACTAAAGGATCTCAGAGGTGAAGACATTCAAGGGAGTTTTTATGAACCTGAATTATTAAAAGCAAAACAAGAGGTATTCAGAATTGATAAAGTCATTCGGAGGGATTATAAGAAGAAACAAGCTTTGGTGAAGTGGAAAGGATACAGTGATAATTTTAACACTTGGATATCGTTTAAGGATTTACAAAAAATATAATAATAATATATATGAATGTAGTAACTGGTAGAGATTTCGATTTATTAAGACATAGAGCTATCATCTTCTCTGGTGAATGGGTTTAAACACACCTAATCTATTTAAAAATATATATATAGTATTAATATATATATATGAAAAATCAGAATGTTAAGAGAAGTCGAGGTCGACCACCAAAATATTCAACTGAAGAAGAGAGGAAGGATGCTTTAAGACGACAAAAATCGAAGTACATGCTAGACAAAGAATGGTATTGTGATATTTGTAAAACAGGTCGTAACTATACACTGGCTGGCAAGCATTGTCATTTGAAGACGATAAAACACCGAAAAAATAGCATTGCAACAATATCATGGAGAAAAATAATTGACATAATACACAAAAAATAAATTCTTTCAATATAGTTCTAAGGATCCATGCTTTGGATCATTTGAATTTCTGACCACGTTTAAACCAGATTGAAATAATTACTTAAAAATAAATATATAGTATGTATATATGGATAATCAAAATGTTAAGAGAGGTCCTGGAAGACCAAAAAAGTATTCAACTGAAGAAGAGAGAAAGAATGCTTTAAGACAACAAAAAACAAAGTACATGTTGAATAAAGAGTGGTATTGTGATATTTGCAATACTGGTCGTAACTATACTCTTGCTGGAAAACATTGTCATTTGAAATCAAAAAAACACATCAAAAACGCCAATGTAAATAATTGACATAATGTTTATAATTCAAGGGATCCATCAATTGGATCATTTGAATTCTCGACTATATTTAAACGCGGAACAAAGACATTTAAAATATAAAACCTATAGTTATATTATATAATGGAAAAATCTAATCATATAGATATGGATAAAGCTAGTTTGAAGAAACTCAGTAAATCAGAACTTATCAAATTGCTATTAAAGCAGGAGAAGAAGCCTAAAATCATAGTGGTTGACGATACCAAGCCAGTTCCTGCACCAAGGACTTATAAACCAAGACCACCTGTACCAACACCTCGCAAGAGTGTCAAACAAATGGCTAAAGAATATGAAGAAAACATCATTCTACCGCCTCTAGAATTCAGGGATAATTATAAACCCATTCCAGCACCAAGGAGTAAAAAACCAGTTCCAGCACCTAGAACATACAAACCAGTTCCAGCAACTAGAACCAAAATAGAACAAACAGACAAAGCCTTAAAACGTTACACTAAGTCTTATGAAATCAGCATCAAAAACAATAAAGACCCCTTAACCCAAATGCAAAACACGAGAAAGGCTATAGAACATCGTGTAATAACTTTGTTGAATGAAATGAAAGGCTTGAAATACGTTGAAACATTGAAAGTAACATTCGAAAAAAATTCTGGTAATGAAATAGTTGAAAAGTTAGCATATTTCAATAGTACACCTCAAACAATAATCAACAAAATGGAAATCAATGAAGCATTACAAATGTCTAAACAAAATATCTTAAACCAGATCTCCCAGTGGATATCAGAAGGATCTGGTTGGACCGTCCAATCAGTTGATAGTCATTACCTCAACATAGTGAAATACAAACCATTGAAAGGATCCTCATATATCCAACTGCCTTATGAGCTGCGAAACAGCGCTAAAGGCTTAATAAATATGAAGAATGAGGATAATAAATGTTTAAGATGGTGTCATATCCGACATTTAAATCCGCAAGACAAGGATCCTCAAAGAATTAAAAAATCTGATAAATTATATGTTAAAAATCTAGATTACTCAGGTGTTGAATTTCCAGTCAATGTCAAACATTACAACAAAATCGAGAAACAAAACAGTATCAATATAAACGTATTCGGATATGAAGACAAACAACCGTATCCGATCTATGTTTCGAAAGAAAAGTATGAAGATCATATGGAACTACTTCTGGTAACGAAAGATGAAAACAAGCATTATGTTCTCATAAAGGATTTCAACAAGTTCATGTACAATCAAACAAAACACAAAGAGAGGAAACACTTTTGTATGTACTGTCTGCAATGTTTCAGTTCTGAAAGAGTATTAAACAATCATAAAGATATTTGCATACAAGTGAATGGTGAACAAGCAATAAAAATGCCTGACAAAGACAATAACATACTGAAATTCAACAACTTTCATAAGCAACAACCTGTGCCATTTGTTATCTATGCTGATTTTGAGGCTATAACAGAAAAGATTCAAGGATGCCAACCAGACAGTAATAAATCATATACAGAGGCATACCAGAAGCATACAGACTGTGGATATGGTTATAAAGTGGTTTGCCGTTATGATGATAAGCATACAAAACCAATACAACTATATAGGGGTGAAAAGGCTGTTTATAAATTCATGAAAAATATTTTAGAAGAAGTAAAATACTGTAAAAAAGTAATGAAAAAACATTTCGATAAACCATTGAGAATGACAAAAGAGGATGAGGAGGAATTCGAAAAAGCAAAAGAATGCCACATATGCGATAAAAAATATACTGAGAAAGACATTCGAGTCAGAGATCATTGCCATATTACTGGTAAATACAGAGGCTCAGCACATCAAGACTGTAATCTTAAACTCAAAATAAATCCAAAAGAAATAAAAATTCCTGTTATATTCCATAATCTGAGAGGTTATGACAGTCATTTCATTATGCAACAAATTGGCCAAATAGCTAAAGATCACACATACAAAAATAAAAATGGAGAAGTAAAACAGATGAATATTAATGCTATTCCAAATAACATGGAGAAGTATATGGCATTCATGCTTGGTAACCATCTGACATTCATCGACAGTTTCCAATTCATGAGTTCAAGTTTGGATAAATTAGTCAGCAACTTACCAGCAGAAGCTTTAAAGTATACAAACAAAAGATTCCAAAAAGAAAAATTCAAGCTTATGACACGAAAAGGTATTTATCCATACGATTTCATGGACAGTTTTGAAAAATTCGATAAAACAGAATTGCCAACTAAAGAAGAATTTTACAGCATATTGAATAATGAGCACATAACAGATGAGGATTATAGCCATGCTCAAAACGTGTGGAATACATTTCAATTACAAACGATGGGTGAATACCACAATCTATATCTAAAGTCTGATATTCTCCTATTAGCTGACGTGTTTGAAAACTTCCGTAAGAGCTGTTTACAACACTACAAATTAGATCCATGTCACTATTTCACTAGCCCTGGTCTATCCTGGGATGCTATGTTGAAGATGACTGATATTCAACTAGAACTAATGACAGACATAGACATGTTTCAATTCATTTAAAAAGGCATGCGTGGTGGTATATCTTATATTGCCAATCGATATGGTAAAGCAAACAACAAGTACATGAAAGAATATGATGATAAGTCGCCCTCAAAGTACATTATGTATCTTGATGCTAATAATTTATACGGCTGGGCTATGAGTCAATATCTTCCCACTGGTGGTTTCAAATGGTTGACGGAAAAACAAATAAATAAAATCAACTTAGCAAAATACAATGAAGACAGCAATAAAGGGTTAATACTAGAAGTTGATGTAGAATACCCAAAAGAGTTGCATGATCTTCATAACGACTACCCTCTAGGACCGGAAAAGGTTAAAGTAACTGATGACATGTTGTCTGCATATTGTAAGAACATACAGAAAAAATTCAACATATCGACAGGACTAGTACACAAACTGATCCCTACTTTATGCGACAAAGAAAAATATGTTCTACACTATAGAAACCTACAGCTGTATCTTGATCTTGGATTGAAAATAAAGAAAATCCATCGAGTGTTAGAATTCAACCAGTCTCCATGGCTAAAGCAATATATAGACTTCAATACACAAAAACGTACTCAAGCGAAAAATTCATTCGAAAAAGACTTCTTCAAACTTATGAATAACTCAGTATTCGGTAAAACTATGGAAAATATAAGAAAACGAGTTGATGTCAGACTTGTGACTGATGAAAAGAAATTATTGAAGATGGCTTCCAAACCTACTTATGTAAGCAGTAAAATCTTCAACGAAAATCTAGTTGCAGTGCATAAAATCAAGGAAACGCTAACCCTGAACAGGCCGGCATATGTGGGTATGTGTATTCTTGATCTGAGCAAAACTCTAATGTATGATTTTCATTATAACTACATAAAAAAAAAAGTATGAAGACAAAGCCAAGCTGCTCTTCACTGACACAGACAGTTTGACCTATGAAATCGAAGCTGATGATGTATACCAAGACTTTTGGAATGATAAAAATAAATTCGATAACAGCGACTACCCTGAAAGCTCACAGTATTTCGATAAGACAAACAAGAAGGTAATCGGCAAATTCAAAGATGAAGCATCTGGAATACCAATCATAGAATTTGTCGGTTTGCGATCAAAAATGTACAGTTACATAAAAGACAACCAGAAAGGTGGAAAAACAGCCAAAGGTATCAAAAAGAACATAATAAAGAACAAGATCAAACATAAAGACTACAAGAATGTTTTATTAGAAAATAAACAAATACATCATACTATGAAAACAATACGAAGCAGCAAACATCAACTTGGAAGTTATGAAATAAACAAAGTGTCACTCAGCTGTTTCGACGACAAAAGATATATAGTCAACAATGGAATCAACAGTTTTGCTTACGGACATTATTCAAAACAAAAATGAAAATAACAAGTTCTACAATCACAGTCTAATTCATGGTCCATCATGCTTGTAATTTTTAATCCCTCTTCATTCGTGATGGATGAGTTTGCTTCTTCTCGTAGGGGTTAGTCAATAATCTCCTGTTTTGACGTTCATTCTTCAGATTATCTTTCAAACTTTTAACTTCATTAGTTTTCGTTATTTGATCAGCTAAATTCCTCCGTGATCTTTCAGATGCTATCATTTTCTTGTATTCTTGAAGAACAATGATGTAACGATCCACAGTATTCCCCGCTGCATTGAGATCCAACGACTGCAAATTAAAAATCTCTCGGTTTATATCAAAGGAAAAGCTTTCTTCGTTGCCCATTTGACTCTCAATGACTTGAATAGAATCCTGAATTCTATCACACGCAGATTAAAACCTGGAACTGAGCTCTTCCGATGAGGTAGGCATTCTGTATTTTATCGGAAAATTTATCAAAATCTGTATTTTATCGGAAAATTTATCAACTGATAAATTTATGGGTACGCTTTTAATTGGTTGAAAAAAATCATACGACTATCATATGATATCATGCGACCGTCTCATGACATTGGAAAATAGATGAGTCATTTCCTGTTTTCACCAGACCTGCCCAGACTTGTTTCTGAGAAAAACTTCCTGCTTTTCCGAGAATTTAAGACTTCCTGTTGTCAGGGGTCAAGCGATGGAGAAAGCGTTCGATACTGCATGAAATAAAAACATATAAATACCAATCATAGAATTTGTCGGTTTGCGATCAAAAATGTACAGTTACATAAAAGACAACCAAAAAGGAGGAAAAACAGCCAAAGGAATCAAAAAGAACATCATAAAGAACAAAATCAAACATAAAGACTACAAAAATGTTTTATTAGAAAATAAACAAATACATCATACTATGAAAACAATAAGAAGTAGTAACCACCAACTAGGTAGTTACGAGCTTAATAAAGTGTCACTCAGCTGTTTCGATGATAAACGATATATAGTCAACAATGGAATCAACAGTTTCGCTTACGGACATTATGCAAAACAAAAATGAAAATAACAAGTTCTACAATTAAAGTCTAATTCATGGTCCATCATGCCCCACAGCTTTCCCATCAGGCTGGTCATTTTTAATCACTCTTCATTCGTGATGGATGAGTTTGCTTCTTCTCGTAGGGGTTAGTCAATAATCTCCTGTTTTGACGTTCATTCTTCAGATTATCTTTCAAAGTTTTAACTTCATTAGTTTTCGTTATTTGATCAGTCAATTTCCTCCGTGATATTTCAGATGTTATCATTTTCTTGTATTCTTGAAGAACAATGATGTAACGATCCACAGCATTCCCCGCTACATTGAGATCCAACGACTCCAAAGTAAAAATCTCTCGGTTTATATCAAAGGAAAAGACTTCTTCGTTACCCATTTGACTCTCAATGACTTGAATAGAATCCTGAATTCTAGAACATGCAGATTGAAACCTGGAACTGAGCTCTTCCGATGAGCAAAACAACACCACTAGCATGCGACTTGCCTTCAAAGTCTTGTTGAAGTGGTCTTTGGTGAGCTTCGCGACTCTCCTTATGCCGTCATCTTTGAGATAATGTGGGAGTTTATCTTCTTCCCTTTGAATCTCATCGAAGCTTTCATCTAAAAAGTACGCACCACGAAAGAAAAGTGCACAGTGGACTGCGAT